>JACEFZ010026762.1:427500-525000 GCA_014155875.1 Cepaea nemoralis
TCGTGTCCAATTATGGACAATGCATGATATCAATGTTGCTACCCAAAGAAGACAAAATACATACAGCATCGAGCACAAAGGGAGCAATAAAGATATGGCTCCGAATGGAAAACATACCATTTCCAGAAAGGTATTTCTAGCTATAATTGTTGTCCCTTGTAAAACAGATGACAAGAAAGCAAGACATATCAATTGACAAGTTGATAGAAGAGCATCGTCATGGTTGCTTGAGACTTCTGCCGTACCACTCTCATTTTAACCCTATAGAACTTGTGTGGGCTAAAATTAAAGGACAGGTGGCAGCTGACAATACTATATTCAAATTGTTTGACGTCAAGATAATAATCCAGTCCGCGCTATTAAATATTGATAAAAGTTACTGGGAAAATGTGAGGACCATGTGTTGAAAGAGGAAGAGGACTATTGGAGATAGGATGGGTTGAATTTTACGCAACCGAGAGCAGTCATCAACCTACTGGAATCGTCTTACACAGATTAAGGTCTGAGCAGATAGCAGACCTTAATCTACGTACACACTTACTGGGATATTTTGCTCCAACTATTCAGACGAATTGCAGGCCCTAAACATTACAGTATCAGCATAATATCAATGGCAACAGTTTTGAAGCACAATAACAAACTATTGTCTATCAATAAGGCAAAGTGTCAGTGAGTATATATAAACATTCCATTACCCCGTACCTTACGATAGCAGAAACTACCTACTTCAAGTCACCGGCTAAATGGGAATCCTCACCTGTATCAACATTATCTATCTGGAATGATATTTACTATAACTTTCCTTTTTTATGTTGTCTAGTGCATACTCTAGTCTCTACTTCTTTCTTCTATTTCTATTAGCGCCAAACAATACATGTGTGTTTTTTTGTTAAATGTCTTAATTGTTTTCTGAATAATGTCTTATATTAATAAATAAAGTTAATATAAAAACGAAGGACTTTTCCTAATCCTAATGTAAGGATTAGAGTTAAGTACAGATTAATAGAAACACTTTTTATGGGACGCAATACGAAATTAGTAACACTTATAAAGGTTATCGTTAGAAAGAATACAGCCTATAAGCGGCAAAGAATGGAGGTAAGAGAAAAGCAATATACAATAGACAACACTAGACACAGTCAATAGCTACAGATTTCTTAATGATGTGAATTCTATTGCCACAGCAGAAAATATTCTAGTTAGAAAGAACAATAATGACAAAGAGGATTTCCATGATGATGCTAATATGGGCATCAAAGTTGATACATCAGTGCACAGCTTTCACTTTGCTTACTATCACGTGACGCTGATAATCATTGGAAAATCGATAAAGGGAATCAGACAGCGGCTAGAAATGTGTAGCGGCTTAGATCAAACAGCCTTTAATTATCTATAGCCTAGAGCAGTGATTCTCATTCTTGCCAGCCACGTGCACTACTTTCACTAAACTCCAGACTGACAGTTGCTCCATGAACCGACTAGAAAGAGTTCTTTCACATAATCCCGGTGGAATAATGTTGAAATCCCTTTATATTCTTCCACATAATCCCTGTTCAATACTGCTGAAAGTCATGCATAATCCTCCACACAATCCAAGTGGAATTATGTTGAAGTTCCTGTATAAGTCTCCAAAGAGTCCCAGTGCAATAGTGTTGAAATTCTTGTGTAATCATCCACAAATTTCATGTGGAAAATTTTTGAAATTGCTGTATTGTCCTCCACATAATGCCAGTGAAAAACTGCTGAAAGTACTGCATAATCCTCTATTGGGCCTAGACCCTTAGGCCAACACATCCGACTTTTGCGTGCGTTTTTGACCAGGTTAGCATTCTTGGGGGACTCTCACTTTCGTGGTACCGTCCACATCGCAGCTGGTCAGGTTAGAACGGTCGAATACTTCACGATCAACCCTTAAGGGAAGGCAGGGACAGTCTATGGGCATTATCCGCCATCCAGGATGGCTTCCATAGTTGCAGAGCCGATACATAGCGTTCTGGTACTGGGCTCACCGAGGGAATCGCCACGTCCTGCTCATGGCTGCTTTAATTCCTCACTTCAATATATTGAGCCTTACGTTCGTTACGTGCCGCTCCACGCACAAACCAGGGACGGTTGGACTGCTGTCGTTATCCACTCAGCGAGCTTTCGATTCGAACATGTGCTAGTCGCTGTGCCCCGGAAAACGAAATAGTTAGAGCTGTTCCGAGCACGAGGTACATTCGGAAAACTAGCTAATCAGAGCTGTTCCGTACGCGAAGGACATTCGGAAGACTAGTTAGTCAGAGCTGTTTCGAGCACAAAGGACATTTTACTCGGACTTTTATGCGTTGTGTCTGATTTATTTGTGCCCTTAGGCCAGCACATCCGACTTCAGCGGGCATTTTTACGGGTTTGCCTTTCCGAGGTTTCGAGGTAAGTTAGACTCTTAATTCTGTGGTGTCGAACACATCTCAGCTGGTCAAGACAGAACGGTCAAAGACATCACTGTCAGCCCTCAATAGAAGGCAGGGGCAGACCATGGGCATTCCCCGCAATCCAAGGAGGCTTCCATAATTGCAGAGCCATCTAATGCTCTGAGACTGGGCTCAACCGAGGAATCGCCACTTCCTGCTCATGGCTGCTTTAATTTCTAACTTCCATGTATAGGGCATTTCGTTCGCCACTGCTCGCTCCCAACACAAACCAGGGACGGGCATTCTGTGGAAGACGTCGTCTCATCAAGCTTTCGCTTCGGACTTCCACGTAATGGATTCGCTAGCCAAGCGTTCCATTTTTTGATTTTGAGACGTTTTTCCACCTTTGACTACGCTCACTCTATGAGTATAGATTCAGACTTTGATCGCAACCATTTCGTGCGACTGAGGCTTGTTTTCCACCTTTAGTACCCGCTCACGAGGTAGGCTACATGTGCTGCCGGCTCAGCAACTTACCTCCGTGCAACAGTGAGCGAGTAGCGGCCAGGCCCTCTCATCCAGGGATTCTTCATATCCCCCAGCTGAGAGCCTTCGAGCAAGTATCTGAACTAGGCATGTATCCTGCTCAGCATCTCACCTCCGTTTTGCAGTAGGTGCGTTTCGGCCCGGCTCTCACATCCAAACGTTTACGGCTTAGAGGCGTTCAGCCATATCCCTCAGCTGGGAGCCTTACAGTATGTGTCCAGACCAAGAATTAGTGGCTTCGTGCGCCTGACTTTTTTTTCGACTGCTATCCTCAGTCTACCTGCAGAGCAGCAGGCTGTGTCTCTCTTGGTCTGGTCCCTATCTCAAGGCCTGTCCGACTTGTAGTTGTGCTTCCGCCGGCAGAGCTCTTGAGGTCATTGGAACACACAAGCCCCTCTACCACGTCAAGGTGGAGACACATCAGAGGGGGCATGTGCGATCAAATATCAACTCACGAATTGCCAGTCAGAAATGGCTTTAGAAACAATAGAATGGAGTACACAACATATATTTTACTTCATGTGAACTTCTCCTTTAGATATACTGGAATGGGGTCAACGTTATAAAGTTTAAAACAAAACAATCTATTCCCCTAGTGAATGTAAACACAGAAGCAACAAACAATATGTTGCACGATTTATTGTCTGGCATAGTTCGCTGCGTCTCGTCAGGCGCATACTGCAGAGTAATATATCATATAAAGTGAGTAAATAAATAATGCCTTAACTGAAACACTTAAAACACATAGTCACAGTTATATTTCAAATGTGGAACATCTGTTATAACGTTTATTGTATGTGGAATTTTACTGTAGAACTACTGGAGTGGAGTAAACGTTATGTATTTTCTTCATGTGAAATGTTACTGCAGAAATACTAAAATGGAGTAAACGTTATATATTTTGTTTCATTTGTAATTGCACTGTATAAATACAGGAAAATAGTACAAGCCATATATTTTAATTAATCTAGACTTCCAGAGTCTCAACTTCAGCAGCCACTCTAGCAAAATCGTCTCGATTTCTGGGTCAGTTCCCGTTCATCATCATCAAGTGCCGTGCCGGCTGGCGTAGGCGTTCATGGCTCTCCACAGATCTCGGTCTTTGGTCTTCTGGATCAACTCTGCTGATGATATTCCTCCATGCCACCGTTTCAATCCGTCCAGCATCATTTCTCTTGGTCTGCCTCTGCCTCTCTTCCCCTCGATCTTTCCAGTTGTCACGATGTTCTCCGATGCCTCTCTTCTCATCACATGACCAAAGAAAGCTGTTTGTCTCTTTCTTATTCTTGTATATAGTGTTCTAGTTTCGTTAGCCTCTTTCAGGCAATCGTTGTTAGTTACTCTGGCAGTCCAAGGAATTCCCGTTAGCAAGATATAATAAGAGTTAGCATGCTAAACTGAATGAACAAGCCCTACAAGTAAAATATGAAACCGTAAACTGATTAGAGAAATTAGACGTAGACAGTCACAATTTTGGACACGTTATGAGAAGAAATAAATTTGAGAACTTGGTGACAACTGGCAAGATTAAGGAGAAAAGAACAAGGGGAAGGCAAGGTAGTAAATACCTAGATGGCTTGGCTACGTGGTATGGTCGAGACAAGAACACAGAGCTTATCCATGACTCTGGTGATCGAGTGACATGGTGAAACATGATCGCACACGCTTAATGGCAAGGCACATGATGAGAATGATGCTAAACTATAGCTTATTGCAGTAAATAGGTCTGATAGCCTGACAAGATTTACCGGCCTGATTTGTGCAAAAAAACATATATAATACAAGAGTTTTCGTCGTGGTCCAGTCCTCCCCCCTCCCCCCAAGGAAATCATTAAATCCCCCCCCCCCCCCCTCTCACCATCCCAATCCCCATCGCGAAAATCTCTCCTGGTAGAGAATCACTGGTCTCCAGAGAATGATTCTATTAGGAGGAAAATGATAAAACTTTCATAAAGAAGGAAGGACATTTGTATATAAAAAACGAAGACCAGAAATAGATAAATGTAGTAATATATAAGGAAAACCGAGAAAAAGAAACACATGAGAACATAGGGTAGGGTATCATTATATCTGGATGCTTTATGGTCTGCCTGCAGCACCATTTTCTGCGTGGGACGTTCAGAGAGGATCCTGTGTTGCGCCATTGATCGGGGCAGTAAAATGGCGAAGTAGAAACAGGAAGAAGAGGCGGCCATCATTGATTCAGCCATGTCGGATGCTCATCGTAGAACTGACGAATCGATATAAAACTCATCTCGCTATGAGGAAATTATAACATTCTTTCGGTTCAAAATTTGATGTGCAAAATTTCGTATTCCGTTTTCATGATGCTGTCTTGGAGTAATTCGTAACAACGTTTTCCTCAATGGTTTGGAGGTAGTTTCTTAGCGGTTTACTTTATATTTTTAATATAAAGTGATATTTTTGTCGTTTAGTGATGCTCTTGGAAAGTTTGCGTGTGTTTTCTGCAACTGTTGGAATTAGCCAAATCTAGAAATATACAAAGTTTAATCTATGACGCAGTTTTAGGAATAAATCATACTTATTGAAATACAATACTTAATCTAGGAAACATATGTAGACATTATCCTGTGTGGCTTTAGTTGGAAAGAATCGTATGGACAAGTTATTATATTTTAATGTGTGTAAGAGAGTTTAGGAGTTACACGACCTTCTCCATATTCCAGTATACTCTCGTTAGTAACGTGACATGCACGTGAATCAGTAGTGGTTCTCTCCGCGCTCTACCCACGGGGTATGTGAGCCTGTCGCTCACAAAACAATGGCAAACTACTGAACGTAATCTAGCCAAGAAATCAACAATCAGCTGAAAGATGCTGATGTTGACAGCGATGTCCTGTAAAGGATATGCGAACAAACGAGAGAGGGAGAGAGAGAGAGAGAGAGAGAGAGAGAGAGAGAGAGAGAGAGGGGTAGAGAGGGGGAGAGGAGACAGGGAAGAGGAGGCAGGAAAGGAGAGTCAGAGAGATACAAATAAGTGGAAGCTAACATGGGAAGAGACCACTTTGCGTTGATTTCTATGGTATGTGGGGTTGGTTGTTTAGAAAGCAATGCAAGCTAATTATCGTAAAAATGTCATAGTAAATCACACACATCCAAAAGATGCTGAGGTTGATAGTAAGGGATCTGCAATTAAAATTTTTTTTTCAAACATAGCAAGCTTTATGTTGGAAATAAAATCATATAGTAAAGCTATTATATTTAATGCGAGAGAGAGAGAGAGAGAGAGAGAGAGAGAGAGAGAGAGAGAGAGAGAGAGAGAGAGAGAGAGAGAGAGAGAGTAAGAAAGAGAGAGACAGACGGACAGACGGACGGACAGACAGACAAACAGACAGACAGACAGACAGACAGACAGACAGACAGACAGACAGACAGACAGACAGGAAGTACTGTTATATATCATACCGTTTTAGAAATTAGCCAGACTAAAAAATGTACATTGTCTAATTATTTAGAAAATTACCCACATAGCCTATAGTCATTAACAAACTTTTGCACATCTAAATTGAATATCCATGCCATTTTTGCTATTCTGCACTTTGTCTAAAATAGGATTGGTGCAATTCTTGGACCCCCTCTTTCACCCCAATCATTTACCGCCTGGGTGGTGCCCTGAAATAAGACCGATCTATTTGATTTGGAAAAAAAGGGGGTGGTAGGGAGACGGAGGCTGAGAAAAAGTAGTTGGCGTAATTTCAAGCTGGGCGTGATTCCATGATGTATGTTGATGGGGCAACTTCATGGAGTAGACTGGACTTCAACTTTGACTCTATGTGCTACTTGTCTATTTTCAATTTGTGTTGTCTACAACAGGTAAAGTATAATATGTGTCGCTTATTTTATTGTGACTTAGAAGGCCAAGTAAATACACAAGTATTTGCCCTTTTAGCCAGTATGCTAGACTAGACTGATACAATAATGGCCGCAGCAGGATGTACCAATAAAAAATAAGAACAGTTACGTTAACCTCCCGAGAAAAGGGAAGATATAGTAAACACAGACATAGTGTACGAACCTCACAAGGAAACTTCCAATAGTCTATATTCAATGTGTCAATTATTGGAGTTCGTTACAAGATATGTAGACTGTTAGTTAGTTAGTTAGTTAGTTAGTTAGTTAGTTAGTTAGTTAGTTAGTCAGTCAGTTAGTTAGTTAGTTAGTTAGTTAGTTAGTTAGTTAGTTAGTTAGTTAGTTAGTTAGTTAGTTAGTTAGTTAGTTAGTTAGTTAGTTAGTTAGTTAGTCGACAGATCATCCTCATTACACATCGAACCATTCAGTCCATAAGTGCCCTGATCCCCTACTCAGCAAATCCCGCAGCGTGTAGCGGCTCACGACACCAGTTCTGTGTTGGTTAATCAATCTTCTCTGGCTTCCTGCACAGTGTTCTTGTTTGGCAACACCTCTTTTAATTTGCAGTTGTCGCAGTGTGACCATGGTTGTAGAATCACAGTCATCGCTTGGTTCTCGCAACAGTCTTACTTCTCGTAGAGAATTCAGAATGTCAGCCTGGTCCATAGCGCGTCCGCCCTCCACAGTAGCATTACCTGCGAGCTTGTCAGCCCGCTCATTCCCTTGTACTCCCGCATACCCTGGCACGAAGATGAAACTAATCTTTGCCAGCCGATACCGCTCCAGAGACAGCAACCACTCTCTTTGGACCCACCCTATCTCTATCCTCTTGAGCATACCCATTGAGTCGCTAAGGAAACAAGCCCTAGTGAATGTCTGTGTCTCGAGCTATGTTATTGCTTTACTTACTGCCATGACTTCCGTAGTCTGGCTACTTGTGGTCTCAGCAAAAGCACCAGAGTCCTCCTTCACAATTTTCCCTTCGGCCTGCGCCGTAAAAGCCCATGAGCTTCTCACATGTCGGACGACCGATCCATCTATGTATATGACTTGTATGTAGACTGTGTTTGGGTGTATTATGTCCCATTGTCTCGCGGGAGTTACACGTGTCTGTGTTTAGTTTCTATAGATTGATATGGAATAAAGAGCCTGAAGAATGGTAAATCACCAGGATGTGATGAGATACCAGCCAAACTAATTAAAGCGGGAGGGGAAGAAAGCATGAAATCTATCATTCACTATGTAAAAAGATATGGAAATATGGTATATGGCCAAAAGAGGGCAATCTGAAATTATGCACCAACAATACAACTGTTGCTCTTATCATTCATGCAAGTAAAATTATACTACAAATCGTAATGGAAAGACTTTGTAAGAAAATGGGAGAACAGATTAACGTGGTTCAAGCTGGATTTAGACAAGGAAAAGGAACAAGAGATCTCATACTCAACATGCGTTTAATAATAGAGAAGTGTGGAGAATTTAATATAAACCTATTCTCATGTTTTGTGGATTATTCAAAGGCATTTGACGGTGCACAGCATAAGAAACTTTGGGAAACAATGAAGAATATGGGCTTTCCATCACATGTAGTCCAACTCATAAAAATGCTTTGTCTAGACCAGTGGTTCTCAACCAGTGGGGAATTCCCCCCCCCCCCCAGGGGGGAATTTTAGGGTTTCCGGAGGGGGGGGGGGAATGAAGACCATTTCAAGATCTCGTTAATACAAGAACCGATTACTTGATATTGTTTTTCCCTTCATACTTTACAGTTATGTACGTCTCATCCTTCTAAAATTCATTTTATAAAGTAAGTAGACCCACAAATCACGTTTTATGTGGATGTCTAGACTTGTTTTAGTATATGCTATTAAATTTACCTTCTATTTTTACGTATACTGTGTAGGGGTGGGGGGATTTTTAGGTAGGAAATATGAAAGGGGGGGGGGAATGACGTTCTGAAAATATGGTGAAGGGGGGCACGGGCCAAAAAAGGTTGAGAACCACTGGTCTAGACCAACAAGCAGAGGTTAGAATGGATGGCTAGACATCAGATTGGTTCGACATCAAGCAAGGAGTCAGTCAGGGCTATGTGCTGTCACCCTATTTGTTTAACCTCTACACCAAAAATATAATGAGAAATGTCCGAGATGATATAACCAGGGAGCAATATGATGCCCTAAATATCGGTGGTCATGAAATACCAGAGATTCGATATGCTGATGATACAGTATTACTATCCACATCACATAATGGTATATAAAAAAACCTAATAACCTCAACCCAAAGAAATAGCGAAAATAACAACTTATATCTTAACGTAGCAAAAGCAAAGATAATGCATACAGATAAAACTAATATGGAGAAAGAAATATACGTTAATGAGGAAAGATTGGTGGTGGAGGAAAATTTCGAAGATCTTGGGTCATTTATTACCAACAATGGTGACACAATGAAATAAATTAAACGGCGACTATCAATTGCTCTTCAAAGACTAAAAAAGCTGAATAAATTGTGCAGTGGGACAGATGGAACTACAAATACTAGTTTTCAAGAGCATGCATCTTTCCCATTGCAACATACGCCTGTGAGAACTGGACATTTACTAAACACGTTGAACAGCGTATAAATGCCTTTGAATATATATATATATATATATATATATATATATATATATATATATATATATATATATATATATATATATATGCGTGCGTGCGTGCATGCGTGCGTGCGTGCGTGCGTGTGTGCGTGCGTGCGTGTGTGTGTGTGTGTGTGTTATAGACGGGTTAAGAATATCTTGGGTAAAGAAAAGAACAAATGCATCCATACTTCAAGAGCTGAATATTGAAGAGGGTTGGCTATTAAAGACGATAAAACAAAGAAAATTGATATATTTTGGTCACTTGAAACGTCACGAAAGTTTGGAGAGAACATTAATGGAAGGGTATATGCCTGGGAAGAGAGGAAGAGGAAGGCCAAAGAGAAGATGGGTGCAGGATGTCGCGCATGATCTCCAGATGGGTGTATCGGACGCGGGGCATCTTGCTTATGATCGAAAAGTTTTCCGGAATGTTGTTATGGGAGCGAGGTTCTGCAAAGGACATGCTACTGAATGAATGAATGAATGAATGAATGAATGAATGAATGGTATGGAATGTTTTTGTTAACATTTTAATTGTTCTAGTTGTGTTATTAGCTATGTGTTTACTATATTGGCCGGATTCTTTTCCCGGGACTTTCAAAATATCGAGTACTTACATGCCACGTTAAATGTTAGCTATTCTACATATGTTAACATTGCTGCGGAGTTGCATTCCAATAAAATGTGAAGGAAATAACACATTTAGAATGAGCTTATTTCTGAAAAATGAACATATCATTCTCATCATCATCTTCAAGTGCCCTGCCAGCTGGCGTTGGCGTTCATGGCTCTCCACAGATCTCGGTCTTTTGTGTTCTGGATCAACTCTGCCGATGATATTCCTCCATGCCACCGTCCCAGTCCATCCAGCATCATTTCTCTTGGTCTGCCTATGCCTCTCATCCCATCGATCTTTCCAGTTGTCACAATGTTCTCGAATGCCTCTTCTCATCACATGACCAAAAGTAGCTGTTTGTCTCTTTCTTATTGTTGTATATAGTGTTCTAGTTTCATTAGCCTCTTTCAGGCAATCGTTGTTAGTTACTCTGGCAGTCCAAGGAATATGCATCATTCTAAGTATTCCAATAGTGATTGATAACTACATTTGAAGATGGTTTACAATGTCGTTCAAATGTGCAGACGTAAGAACCATTAAATCAATAAGGCAGTTGATTCTTATTTAGTTGCTGCCTAGTTTGTAGCAGACATTGGCGATGAGAACTCCCCATCTCTATCATCTTATGCTTCCATGAAATTGATGTTGCTTATGTTAAAATGTGTTGCCTGGATGTTAAATCTAAATAAAAAATCAATTTGTCTTTGTCTTTCTTTACTTTGCTTTCCTATTATTTTGCCGATGTTTTAATGTGTTCCTATTTCACCTTTTATGTTGACATTCCCCATAGATTTCATTTACCTGTTTCTTATGAGAAGGCGTTTTGGTGTAACGGTTAGGACGTTACATTTAAAATTACACGGATTCGCTGGCGACTCCTGTCGTCTGCTGCGGGGGGAAATCATTGGTCATCAATGCCTCCCTGCACTCAGGCCTAAAAATTACACGATCCTAGCACTTTACATACACACATCGGGTTCCTGTTACGAAACGCGCGCGCGCATGTGTTTGTGCGTTCTGTGTGGTGTTTAACATTAATATAAGAAGCCTACAGCTGTCAATAGCTCACGTTTTTTTTTTCTCCGTCAAGCTATCCATAAATTTCTTTTTTTGTTTTTTTTTTTGGTTTTAAACGGCTCTGCTGGTCCTTGCTTCTTCAGCTTTGTATTTACTCATTGTCCAGCATTCGCATCCCTACAGAATACCAGGTCAAACACTATCTTTCTATGAGCGGAAATTTGTATAACATTTTTGTTATTAAATAGTCACGCCAAACGAAGAGAAAACAATTTACGTGAAAAAGGAACAATCCATTGACACAACGCTTAGCAAATTCCAGACAGCCAGCCAGCCATCGCTGGTAGAACTGTGTTCATGTACCGAGCGCCGCATGGAATCTGTGCCGAATGTGACCAGGGCAATTCTTCTTCTGGACTTGGTTTGGGATAGTCGTTCTTGTACGACAAGTTGGTGTCTTTTGTTTGGATTCTGTTATTGTTACATGAACACGTTTGTTTCACCGTGGAAATATCGGTTTGGGAGAACGCCTGGGGCCATTGGGAATTGTGTAATCGCACAGTGTATTTGATGAGACCGTTTTGGTGATTGTGTGGGCACTTTGGTGTGATAAAGTAAGTTCGTTGGTGCAAGGGATAGGGGTTTCGTGTATTATGTTTTACATATTTTTGAAAAGCTGGTAATCTTAATCAGACGGTGAAAGGTGGTGAAAGATGGTGTAAAGAGTGATACACTGTTATCTGTATATAAACCTAACTATCTTCAATTGTGTTTGGTTTTACATTTTAACTTTTAGAAACAAGATACGTCTCTGAAGACAATCTTGTGGTATTAAATTGCAACATTTGTAGAATTTAATAGTCACGAATCGATTGTTCTCTCATGCAGCCTTGTGGTCATAAGAAAAGGGTGGATGGTGGGTAGTGCGCTTGCCTATCAAAACAATGGCCTTGGTTCAATACCCAACAAAGGCAGTATTTTGTTTTTCGATCGGTACGAATCTGGGTTAGACTCAAGCCTAATGGAGTGTAAATAATAAAATAAGTAAAGTACCTTTATACACGCCTTAAGGCGCATTGGTGTTACGGCGCTAGGACCATATTTCTATATACCAATCAGCACTCAGTCGGTGATGTGGTTGGTATGGAACCAGCCACTGTTATTTTCCAAGACATTTCTGACACGAGTGTCTGATAGTTTTCAGAACACTCTTTGGATTAACGACGCTAAGAAGTGGCACTGGTCACAGCTACAGGGTGTAAAGGTCTTGCACTGGGCAGTATCTGCAGTGGAACATTGTTTATCTTTCATAAACAAGATAACGCCCTGCATTAACTACTTTAGTTATTACATTGTATTGTTTACGATATGTTGAACTATACTGTAGATGTTAACGTTAAACTCAGAAGGGTTTTAGTCTTCTTGAATAGTTAGTTTTCTGAATGGTCTGAAATTCTTAATTTCAATATATTGACTTTCTGGGTGCTTAAGTCCTGAAAAGAGCTTGCATCTATCGGTACCTAAGTCCATTCCCCACATGGACAATAATCACCTTCGGATTAATAGGACTGTGAGGGTAAAACAATGGGCAGTTGCTTTAGTGACTGACTAGACTAGTCACAGGAATATCATTCTGAGCTGGTAATGGACCCTACTATAACTTCTCTTTGAGGTTGAAAGGGGTAGGGGCGAATTGGTGTAAAGGTTTTGGTCTCCACTGGGTACCACATCATTGTCTCCACGGAAACGGTGTTTCAGACCTCTCATTATTGCGTGCAGGATCAAATACCAGCGGGGTGTGTAATACCGGTACTGACATTTCACATCTCAGTAGGTTTCCGTCGGATGTAACTAGGTCTTGTTTCTGCACAACACACGCAGACTACCTTGGGTTAGGCCTAGTCTCTTTGACAGGTGTTAGGTATTTCATAGTCGACAGATTTCACGTCAAGGCTTCACCTTAGTTGAGACACAGTGTTTCTCCAGAATTTTTAAGTCAGTCAGTCAGTCAGTCAGTCAGTCAGTCAGTAAGTCAGTCAGTCAGTCAGTCAGTCCGTCATTCCGTCCGTCCGTCCGTCAGTCAGTCAGTCAGTCAGTCAGTCAGTCAGTCAGTAAGTAAGTAAATAAGTAAGTAGGTAAGTAAGTAAGTAAGCAAGCAAGCAAGTAAGTAAGTAAGTAAGTAAGTAAATCCGTAAGTAAGTAAGTAAGTAAGTAAGTAAATAAGGAAGCAAGCAAGTAAGTAAGTAAGTAAGTAAGTAAGTAAGTAAAGTAATGTAAAGTAAAGTAAAGTAAAGTAAAGTAAAGTAAGTAAGTAAGTAAGTAAGAAAGTAAGTAAGTAAGTAAGTAAGTAAGTAAGTAAGTAAATCCGTAAGTAAGTAAGTAAGTAAATAAGGAAGCAAGCAAGTAAGTAAGTAAGTAAGTAAGTAAGTAAAGTAATGTAAAGTAAAGTAAAGTAAAGTAAAGTAAGTAAGTAAGTAAGTAAGAAAGTAAGTAAGTAAGTAAGTAAGTAAGTAAGTAAGTAAGTAAAGGACCCTATAACACGCCTTAAATTGCATTCGGGATATGATTCAACTATAAGAAAGAGACAAAGAGCATTATTTTGAACATTTAAGAAGAACTGAGGCTTCTTACTCCGTTCCGCAGCTCAGTCCAGTTTGATGTCTCACCAGCTACTCTGTCTGCTGCTTGCTATATGTGATATAGTGATTCTGTTAATTTGATTACATGTGCTGGAAACGGGTATCACTCATTATCTTCCACAATTTCTCATGCTGAACACACACGAAGACCATCCTGTAGTCTGTGACACAAGTATGAACATCTACACTGCACTCCATGCATTTCTCAACGATCGTTCACACACTGAAGATCTACCTGGTCTGAAACCTACCTATGAGTCTTGAATTAATATTCCAAATACCTTGCAATACTTTTCATAATGTTTTTTTTTCGCTCGCTCGCTTTGAACTCAAGCGTTGTCCATACACGTGTTACTACTTCTAGTGCACTTGACGGATTTTTGCGGGTGATTTAGCTTTCCCTATTACCAGTGTCTCTTCCCATCAGGCACGCCATCTTCTGAGGTACTTGTAATTTACGTACCCAAGTCAATGACGAGAAATCAACATTGTAAACATGTTAGTCTAACTTACCGGTGAAGGGGTTTAACCCGCTACCTCGGCATTAGCAAACCAAATGTTTATGAACAAGCACGCTTATCCATTTGGCCATGCGGACCTCCGCCTCTTCATAATGATATGCAAGATTAGTTGTAAGATAAGTATGTCTTATTGACGCGAAAGTTCGTTACTTTGTGCAAAATTGTTACATTGCCTTTCATTGGTATGAGATGAGGATGCCTCGGGATTGTTCAAGTATAATTGAAGTTAGTTGTATACCCTTTACAGGACACTGCATTCAACACGAGCATTTTTTTTTTCTTTTGCTGTTGTGATCTTTTGGCAAGTTTACGTTCAGTAGTTTGCCATTGCTTTCTGAACAACCAGTACCCATACCATTTCGTAAAAAACCAACGCAACACGGTCTACAGCCAAATCGCTCGCAACTGTATTTTTTAGGTATACAGAAATATTGTATGATAGTTACCGACACTAGCTTCTCATTCTGTCCGCATTGATAATTTCACAATGTATTTAAAATTACTTATTGCATTCATTAAAATGATACTTTAATAATTAATCACCAGTTTATCACGACACATGCATATAAACATAGACACATGCACATAAAGCGACATGTGCATATATACATGTTAATCTGTAGGTAAGTAATCACAGGCAGGAACATGAGAATTAGACTGAAAAGGAAAAGTATGCGGAGAAGAAGAAGAAGAAGAAGAAGAAGAAGAAGAAGAAGAAGAAGAAGAAGAAGAAGAAGAAGAAGAAGAAGAAGAAGAATGAGGAGAAAGAGGCGGTGGGTGAAAAGGGAGGAGGAGGATGTAGAGGAAAAAACAAAGAAGAGGAAAGAAGAGCCAGACGAATATTACGAAAAGGAATATAAAGAGTAGGAAACTGAAGAGGAACAGCATGAAGTGTCAACAAAATGAATGGTCAATGAATGTAGATTCTCTATCCCCTCTTTGCTCGAGGAAGTGTTTACTATCACAACAACCATATTTTCGTTTCATCAAGCGTGCGACATCTTCACGTAAGCATGGATTTCTCCACTGCTCACCACGGACCTGGTGTATTCTGTTATCTGAACAATATATGAGAGGCAGGTTTCCCAGGCAGCGGCAACGCCCTTCGGATAACGGCAGTTGTTTGATAAGTCGGGTAGACTTCCTTCGGGGTGAAGCAACGTGCCGTGCACATCACAGGCAACGTGTCTGATAGGGGCATTTTGTGTCATCTTTCTATTGTTGCCTTATACTGCATCGCAAAATTACATCATTGCTATATAGTTTGCTTCGGACAACAGTGGCAGACTACTGAATGTACAACATTTTAAAATCACAAACAGCCATAAAATGCTGGGGTTGATTGTTATGACCTGTAAAGGACACGCACGTAACTTTTTATATATTCTCTACCGCTTTATTTTATCACTGCGATATACTGTACTTATAGAAAGAATTGAAGATAATAGGGAAACAAAACTCGCTTACACTCAGGACATAAATGACCGTAGACCCCGTGGTAGACCAAGAGCGCGGTGGAGATATAATACATGTACAGACCTACATGCACTTGGAATCAACGACTGGCAAGAGAAGGTTAACCAGAGAGACGAATGGAGACGGATTGTATCTGCAGCAAAGAACCTCAATGGCTCGGAACGCTGAAGAAGAAGAAGAAGAAGAAGAAGAAGAAGAAGAAGAAGAAGAAGAAGAAGAAGAAGAAGAAGAAGAAGAAGAAGAAGAAGAAGAAGATATACTGTACTACAACATTTTATGATATCGATATACTGTAGCACAACATTCTATATTGGCGATATACTGTAGCACAATATTCTGTGCTGGCGATATACTGTATCACAACACTCTATGTTGGCGATATACTGTAGCACAATATTCTGTGCTGGCGATATACTGTAGCACAACATTCTATGTTGGCGATATACTGTAGCACAATATTCTGTGCTGGCGATATACTGTAAGACAACATTCTATGATGGCGATATACTGTAATGCAACATTATATGATGGCGATATACTGTAACGCATCAGTGTATCATTCTATATACCGTCTCTTATCATTCTATCATTGTTATATGCTACACCATAGCAGTATATCTTTGCGAAATGCTACACTACAACATTATATCATTGCGATATGCTACGCCGCAATATTCTATCATTGTGATATGCTACACCACAATATTCTATTATTGTGATATGCTACACTACAATATTCTATTATTGGGATATTCGACACCACAATATTCTACTATTGTGATATGCTACACCCTAATATTCTATTATTGCGATATGCTACACTACAATATTCTAATATTGTAATATGCTACACCACAATATTCTATTATTGCGATAAGCCACACCACAATATTCTTTCATTGGGATATTCTACACAACAAGATGGGTGAATTAGTCCATAACACTTAGTCTATAACCATTCTCTTTCATATCTGGCTCGGTGTGATTAATCCCTGGAGCTGGCTGGTACTCCGAAACTCTGGCTACAGTCCTTTCCACGTTGATATTGAGCCCAAAGTTGACACAGGCATACGAGAAAGCTGAAAGGTTGTGTTGCATGTCTGCCTCTGAGTTGACATATAGAGCGCAATCGTCAACGAACAGGAGCTCTCTGACGGTGTCGCTGATAATTTTGGTTTTAGCTTTCAGCCTTCTGAGATTGAACAGCTTTCCATCCATGCGGTAGTTGATGTCTATTCCAATGTCGTTGTTTTCGAAGGCATTAATCAGCATAGCTGAAAACATGAGGCTGAACAGTGTTGGTGCCAGGACACAGCCTTGCTTCAGTCCATTGGTAACAGGAACGGGCTCAGACAATTCGCCATTTTCCTGGACTCTTGCCTGCACACCATCATGAAATAGCCGCACTATTTGGACAAACTTTCGTGGACAGCCATATTTCGTCATAATCTGCCACAGTCCTTCTCTGCTGATTGTATCAAAAGCCCTGGTAAGATCAATGAATGTGGAGAACATTTCAGAGTTCAGTTCCTGACATTTCTCTTGCAATTGCCTAGCAACAAAAATCATCTCAACAATTTCTCGTTCTTCTCTAAAGCTCTCAGGAAGAAGACCTTGGTCGAGATGGGCTGTGAGGCTATTGAGAAGAATTCTTCCCTGCAATTGCGAGCACGGAGAAACCTCTGTAGCTGTCACGGGATTGGCGGTTTCCTTTAAGTGTGTATAGGAGGACTGTTATCGCCTCTTTGAAATGTTGTAGCATAGTCTCTTTCACCCATATATTTATAAAGACTTGGTGACGCTGCTCTATCAGAACCAATTAACCTGATTCTTGTAGATCTTTAACGGGATTGAGTCAGGACGAAGGGCTTTACTACTGGAAAGTTGATGTATAGTTTTGTTAATGTCTAGCAAGAATATCGTTAGTAGGAACTTGGGGAAGGCAGTTCATGGTCTCGTCATTGATGGAAGAGGTTGCATTTAAGATGTTGCTTGCTTGCTTGTGTTCGCTGGCTGTGAACTCCAGCACGAAGTCCTGTATGCAGGATGAAGACACCCTGTGTGATGTCATACATGACCTGAGGTTTGCGTGAGTATCCGTTGTCCCATGTCTGGCTTATTGGTGTGAAGACTGTTGGTACCTCGCCGTGCAGGAAGAGTCTCTCCGACTTCGGAGGAATCAACGATCCTATTGACTTTAGCCAGGACCCCAACGGGATCTATTGTCCAGGACGCTCGGAGAGGACGCGCCAGTGGGTCTTGTCTAGTATAGAACCCAGCCCTGGTGCCTTGGAAACACCTCTGCGTCCCTTCTAAGATGTTACCTAACTTCTCTGCCCAGCGTTGGATGTTTTCTTTGTTGTCATGACCAATGTTCCCCCATCTGCACTAAGGCTAGACCTCTTTTAGTGAGTCATAGAGGTTGTTCATATCATATATGTCAACAAAGCCTTGAATCTCGTCAGCTTTATCGCACGGTCAGGTTCCTCATGTGCAGAGGTTTCTGCTGCAAGATGTTGTTGAAGGCATCTATTTTATGTTGGCTTCGGATCGTTCAAATATGCATTGTGGAGAAGGTGCTTTTTGGCCTGCAATTAGTTGATGTCTGGAATTTTCATCGAACCAGTCTTTATGCCTTGGGGTGGGGGAGTGTGTGACAAGCTGGACCTAGGATTTCCACAGCAGTGTTGCAGATTGTGTCTTTTCGGGCTATCCACTCGGTTTCCACGTCTTGTTTAACTGCGGCACTGGGCTTGAGGTGGTCCTCCAGCATATTTACGAACGACAGCTGCACTTTTTTACCACTTAGGGGTGTTACATTTATGGGGTCTTTTGTTTTGCTGTTTTCCCCTTGATGACGCCGTGGAGGTTTCATATGCATGTTTATTCTTGAAACAATCAGACGATGGTCTGTCCAACATTAGACAGAGAAGGAGTTTTTCTCCTTTGGGGACAGATGTTAAGACATTGTGCAGATCCTCAAAGAACTTGTTCTTGGCGTCATCTTCATTGGCCATGGTTGGTGCGTAGACGCTCACGATGGTTGCATGTTTCCTTCCGTTTAGCAGGGGTAACTTAATGGTCATAAGCCTGTCGTTTTTAGCCTTAGAAAATCAGCTAGGTTGTCATCCTGAGCCGACCTATTGGCAAATCCCATACAGGACTGGCATCTTTCTTCAATTTTTCTTCCACTCTAGAAGGCTGGGTAGCCGATACCTACTTCACAGATTTAGCCTTAGCCTGCAAGTGTCTCGCTCAAGGCTGTGATGTCCATGTCGTACCTGCCCAGCTCTCTCCCAATCAATGTTGTTCGTCTCTCTAGGCCCGACGCACCTCTATCTAGTAGGGTGCGTACATTCTAAGTTCCGATAGTTAAGGGAATATGTTTGTTTGTTTGTTTGTTTTGCTTTACATGTTTTTACCTTGGTTGTATGTCGACCGCAGTTATAGGGTACCCACCAATCACGACTATCTGGTTAGGTAATAATGGAGCAGAAAATGTTTAGGGCATCTTTTCTAGCCCCTTCCTCGTGTTATGGAGGTGAGCAGTGCTTTCCTATAGAGGGCCTCTTAGTCGCATAGAGTGCAACAGAATCCCACAGCTGCTCCGGTCAGTAAAAGACGGCCATATGGCTTGAGCCGCCTGTGTGCAGGTCTGCGACTACGACTGCCAGCGTGCCTACGCCTGCCACTTCACCGCTCAGCCCATCTCCATCGTTGAAGGTGATAGATGAAGTTGGATTATGAATGACTTATGCAATAAATTGGATTAAAGTGAGGAAGAGCTGCGCAATTTGTCGACCACACTCTCTCGCCAGAGTCCATCTGAATCCAGTGGCAAGGCAAATCAAGACGCCTGGAGACGAACACAGTTGTAATGAATGACCAGGGCGCTCTATGTGCCTTGCCTTGCTCATTACGTTCCACAACGCGTTGCAGGTAAACGCCGTATTGCCGTTGAACCATCAATGATTTCTAGCGTGCAGTCTGCCGAATCCTGTCTTCACATGGCCTAGTTCACCGATTGGTTACCCTCGTCTGATTTTGCCTGCCTGTCACAGCCGTTGCCCTGGGGTTACCGCTGACGCATGACGATAGCTACTAATAGCCACAAACCAGTGGGGAATGAGCTGTACCACATGATTCTATCACAGCTAGAAGCTGTACCAGATCTCTCTATCTTTGGGATATATTGTATATCACCATTCTTTCACTGACATATACTGTACCAAATGATGCTATTATTCATATGTACTGTGTCACATGGTATGAGCGTCTGTCGTTCAGAAAGAAATAGCTCACTTCTGAACGGAAACTTGCCTAGTAAATCACAAACGGTCAATAATGCTGGGGTTGACTGCCACGTGCTTTAAAAGGAAATACACCTAACTTTTATCAGTTATGTTATATGTACATTGTACTGTACTATATCACTATATCATTGCAATATATTCTACCACATCACTTTGTCATTATGATATAATGATTGATTGATTGATTGATTTAGGAATCGACATCACAGCATTCGGGGCATTCCTATAAGTGCTCCGTCCCCATCCCCAGCAGCCAAGCGAAGAGTTCCAACACTAATAGTACCAGTAGCAATCTGATTATATGTCCGTCTCGCCTTTCCTCTGAGCGTTGAGCGTCGACCAGATCCCTTCGTCACTCCTCGTTGTCTCATTCTTGCCAGACCATGGTAATCCAGTTGCTCCTCCGAGGTGTGCACGTGCTCCCACAAGGTCGCAACCACGTCTGCCTTGTCATGTATCAATACTCCACCAAGTTCTGCAGAGCCAGCCAATCTGTCCGCCTTTTCATTTCCCAGCACACCGGCATGCCCCGGAGAAAAGATCCAGGCGATGCTTGTCACCCGTGACCTCCGAAGCGAAGCAAGCCACTCCGCACGAAGTCTGCCCGTCCTCACCCTCGTCAGCATGCTTTCTGAGTCAGTTACAATCACGATGTGTGTGAGTGTGTCGTATTCTCCATCCAGCGGAGAGCGGCAGTGACTGCCTCCACTTCCATTCTTAAGCTGGATGTTGTGGTATCATATGCCAGGCTCTCCTGCCCCAAACATGGACCATTGGCTTTGGCTATGAACCCCCAGCCACTTCTCTCACCTCTTGACACCGAACCATCTGTGTAGATAATTACATCACTCGAGTGAGCATTGTCCTGAATTAGTTGCTGGATTTCCACTTCTGTGGCCCCTGCTGGCCACTCCCTGCACTCCCGGCTTAATGTGATTATAACTCTGCACAAGTCTGACTGCTCCGCTGGCACTCTGACCCACTCCTCTCGACGCCTAATGTTCTCCAAGGGGCACACCTGTCTGATCGTATCCTCCGCCTGAACCATCCATGATTTCCCTCTTATATAATGAACCACGTTACTCTTTCATTGCGATGTAATGTACCTCATCACGAATAGTAGCGATTAAAGATTTTCTTTCAGCATTGATAGATACAATTATCCCTAGTGTTATCCCGTGGATGGTTCCGTGATTCTAGTGTGCCTATTGATTTCAATTGAATATAGAAATTTTGGCCGCGAGTTCCTCCTTGCTCACAGGCCTACAAACTGTAATGGTTCTATCACGTCATAGACCCTTGCACGAAACTGCTTCGTTACAAATTAATTATTATTTATTAGTATCTTATAATCTCTACCTATCTTTACTTTCCCCCGCTATGAGCGCATGTCAATGCTTGTAAGTGTGGTTTCTCATTATTTGTGTCGCACGGCTATTCTAACCACTCTACCACATTATAAATTTGTGAAAAAATGACACTCTTTCACGTCTTTGCCGGCGTCTATTGCATTTCAGGAAAACAATTAGTAGTAAAAAGAAGAAGAAGAAGAAGAAGAAGAAGAAGAAGAAGAAGAAGAAGAAGAAGAAGAAGAAGAAGAAGAAGAAGAAGACGAAGAAGAATGATGAGAAGGATGGAAAGAAACGGAGGAGGAGAAGAGAACGAACGAACGAACGAACGAACGAACTTTATTTTCAAAGGGTAACAAATTGGACACGCAGGCCCGTCTTACATTCGGCCCTTCCAATCACTCATCTTTCGTTCATCAGTGCATAGTGCATTCACATAGGGGGGAAAAAAACATTGTCAAATGAATGTTGAAAACATAAACAATGCATGTTACAATGTTATGACACAAATCCCCCACCCACCCACCCATCCTCTTTCCATCCACGTGTCCCCCACACACACATCCACCACCTAACCACACACATACCCACAGGCACATACATGCCCCCATCCATCCACCCATCCCCCAACCCACACATTCCACACACCCCTCCCCCCCCCACATACACCATCTCCCCACCCACATACACACATCTCCCACCCACCACACATCCTCCACACACAATCCCCACCCACACAAAAACCCAGGCACACATGCATGCATCCACCCATCCATCACCCACCCATACATCCCCCCACCTTCACACATTTCCCCACCCACACGTACACATCCTCCAAGAGAAGGAATGGGAAAGGAGAAGGAGGAGGAGGAGGAAGAAGAGGAAGAAGAAGAAGAAGAAGAAGAAGAAGAAGAAGAAGAAGAAGAAGAAGAAGAAGAAGAAGAAGAAGAAGAAGAAGAAGAAGAAGAAGAAGAAGAAGAAGAAGCAGCAGCATAAACAGAAGCAGACGCAGAATAAGAGAAAGAATACCAATATTGATTATCTTTTTTTCCAGCCCGATAAGATTTGTCAGTAGATATCCATGTTGGACAATAACTATAATAAACAATTATGACTGTATTACTTTAAATTCTCAAACAAAAAATAACTTCTATGCATGTCTGGCCAGACTTATTTATTATTCCCCGACCAAACTGACAAAGAATAATATCGTACGAACACTAGCTGATCACATACTGTGCGTTGTCTGTGACAAAACGAGTTAGTTGCTCTAGAGTGCATAGAAAACCCAGAAACTTTACTGCAATCGCAGTAAGTGACCACGACTGTTGACGTGTCTTTCATTTTAGCCCTAGACGTTCTCTGGGAAAGGCAAATTATCTTTAGCTGTAGTTTGGCTGGGAGGCATAGCACCATCAGCCGTGCTAAAATCCAATTGGCAAGATTTGCTTATCTATGTGGACCGAGGCTATTCGTGTATGTAGGAGCTGATACAGCTGTATCGATTCTATGTGACGTTTGATGTCGGCTTTTATTGTGCTGTCGGCGAGGAAGATGGTTTTTGTATAATGCATTCCAGAAAAAAAGCAAGTTGGAAGGCTGGAGTTGAGCATCCAGGTTCTGAGACCTGGATAGTTCTCTAATGATGTACGTACGCAAGTGTAGAGATGGCAATAAGTAATGATCACAGAAAATCACATATAAGAATCTATGACGGTGTAAACTTCTTCTTATTCTTCTTTTTCTACTTTTTCTTCGTTTACCATCAGACGTAATGTGAATTAAGTCAAAGAAAGCAGCAGTCAACTTGAGCTTGTTGACATCTCAATAAAGTGTTTTGCTCATACGAAATGGGTATATGGGTCAACATACTTTCTCTGTTCCTTACATGTTGACACTCCTGCAACAGATGTTTAGCTGTCATGTTGCCAGTACGACAGTTAACTCATCTGTATCTGCTACCTTCAACGCCTGGGTATACAACTGATACACATTATTGATTATTGTAAAGACATTTGCAAGAAAATCTCCGAGAGACTGGAAGCTGGCGAAATCATGATCTGTCATACTGAAGTACGGTTAATTAAATACTAGGAAAATAGGTGTCGGGGGAGAGGGGAACAGCTAATGCTGGAGTAACTAGGCGAAAACAGAATATTGGATGAGATGCTGAATTGTAATTGGAAGATCGGTTGGCAAATAATGAACAAACGGAGAAAATCACAATAGCAAGATACGGGGGAGGAGGAGGAAGAGCGCGGAATGGCTTTTACTATATAAGTATAGTGTTTACAATCAAATTCAGAAAATTTCAGGAAGTCGACATATTTTGTACACGATATTATGATATTTAACGACAAGGGAAAACGCCCCAGAGTCGTGACCCGGGGGTGCCAGCCTCATGGAGAGTGTCTAGAAGGTCAAGGGGCTGAAACATTCGGTGAGGGGGTAACCCCTTCTGATGAGCAGTTAGGAGTCTCCGTGTGAAGTGGTCAAGCCGTCTGCCTCGGACTCCGAAGGTTGTGGGTTCGATTCTGGGCCTCGTCCTTCGGTTCACGAGTGCATTTATTTCGGAGACTCCTGGGGGTCGTTGCTGGAGCTACGGAGTTCGTGCTTTGTGCGGCGCTTTCTGCAGCCCGCGCTGTGGAAAAAGACTGAGCCATATGGGATAAATACCCGGTGCAATGAAATCGACCCTGTCGACTTTTAAGCGACTTTTTTAAAAGATGAGCTGAACTGGCTCTACGGTGGATTTTTTACAATATTTAAAATGCGAAAATTGGAAAGATAACACGTGACATTCGCATCAGAAGAATACAGTCCACATTTGTTGGTCATGTCCTGACTACAGACACCCACTGATTGATGCCTGCGCAGAATAGTGGGACTGACATGGTATAACTGAATCAGTAGCGTAGAGCTCGTGGGGACAAACATTAGACAAATACCAGTGAACCAATAGGTAATTTCTGTTGCTTCTGGAAGGACAGCCATTAGAAAAACTGAGGACAATATAACTAGACACTATCTGGAGTCCACATGAGGAAATTGGCTGGAATGTGCCGTCACAACGGGAAATTTGAAGGGGATGAGACGCATGGGGAGATCAAGAGAGAAGATGCTGGACAGTTTGAGATCATTGCATGAAGGAACATCGGTATAAGAAATGATTGGCAGCACAAGAGACAGATGGACAATCGTGTCTAGCCTTCACGTGGCGAAATTCGCTGGAGTATGTCTTCACAATGGGTAAGTTGTAGAGGAAGAGACGTATGGAGAGACCAAGAGAGAATATGCTGGACTGTAGTTTATAGCGAGCGCCGTAGTACCTGTTTAGCACCAACAGAGTTGCCCATTTGAGAACACGCTATGAGGAGATAACTAATTTTCTCTGTTAGTCCACGGGGAGGTAAGCAGCGTTTCAGGCTACCCGACATCCTCTGCCGGATAAATAGTGAATGTTTGCCATTTTTCTCCCTGTTATTCCCATTTTCTGATTAGTGCAAAAACACACCGTGCTGTCCTTTGTTTGTTAATCGCCTTACCCTTATCATTGATCATGTACACATAGAATGCCTGCGCTGAGAATCAAGGAGACAGGCTCATGTTCTTTTTATTCTTTAGAATTGATGGAGTCTGTGTAGAAATGTTTTAGCGATGCCTATGCTAAGTAAGCCGGCTTCCTGGCCTAGAGGTTAGCGACTTTTCTCCGTAATCTCGTATACTCTCGTAAGTAACGTGACGACGGTGAGAATCAGCAGTGGTTCGAATCGCGTCGGTAACTTACAGGATATGTGAGCCGGTCGCTCAGAAAGCAATGACAAACTATTAAGCGTAATCTTGCCAAGAAATCAACAATCAACTTAAAGATGCTGATGTTGACAGCGATGTCCTGTAAAGGATATGCAAACATTTATTTATGCTAAGTAAACACATCACACAAACATAAACACTTCTATAATTATGTTGTGTCTTCTGTGTTGCTCCGTGGCGAAGGAGTTATGGACGCAGTTCATAATCCCACATACCCACGTTCGAAACTCAGCTGTGGGCGATGTGACGGCAGACCGCCTTACATTGGTTTTTCATGAAATGGTATGGGTGCCGGTTGTTCAGAAAGCAATGGTAAACTACTGAACGTAAACTTGCCCAGGAATCATAAACATCCAAAACATTCTGGGGTTGACAACTCCGTCCTATAAAGGATATGAAACTAACTTCTGTCTGGGTGTATGAGTGTGTGTGCATGTGTTTCCTGGAGTGACACTTTACAAGTACAGTGCGTGTGTGGGGCGGGAGGGGGGGGGGGGGGGTGGTGTTAAATAAAGAGGAGTGAGAGAGAGCGAAAAAGAGACAGACAGACAGACAGACAGACAGACAGACAGATAGATAGACAGACAGACAGACATAAATAAAACGGTTGTACTGAACGATCAAATGAACAAAAACACAATTCTCTGTCTCTTGCATTTAGTGTATGAGTAAACACATGCTGGCAACCTCGGTAGCTAGTGGCTAACCACTCGCCTGCCGGCCCTGTGGTCAGTTCTCCATCACCATTGGGGCGGATTCGGATTATTATGATTGACTTGGACTCACAGGTCGCCCCAACCTGAAATGGGTACTAAGAAATATCTTGGAAAGCAAAGGCGGCAAAAGACTTGATAATGAGGATATCACTCAGCGAGGAAGAGATTCAACACATCACAATCAAATCACTGACATGACAGTGAGATTCTGTTCAGTGAAAGGCTGCTCCATGGCAGAACTGAGCACGCGTGGCAATACCCAATATGGGGGATGTCGATCCGTGATAACATAACACAACCCACCGAGTGCCAATGAGCCTATATATTCTGGGACTAACACGTTTGCCCAGTGCGCCTTAAAGGCTTGTAAATATGTCCTTTACGTTTTTCATTTACTTTACATTGTATACGCGACAGAGCTCACAGAGAATGCCATGTTTAAATGATTCAGTGTCTGTATAAGCTTGGGTTCAAGTACTGCTAGGGTAAAGTTGTCTATGTGGTCTATGGAGGTTTGTCTTCTTTCTAGATGATATTGTGTGTGTGGTGGTGTGTGTGTGTGTATGTGTGTGTGTGTGTGCGTGTGTGTGTGTGTGTGATTCTCTTAATACCCGAACTATTTCCTATCGTGTCAGGCAGGCGCTGTTGTCTCCAGATTGGAGGAATGGCATTATTGTTAATGGGTGTGGTTTTTGTTATGCTGAGTGTATTGATGATATATGCTGATTTTTCAAAGTTGTTTCGCTTTAGTCTTTATCATGACATTAAACCTCTGTTACATTGGGTGATCTGTAAGTCTTTTTATTGTCCTGCTTCTTTCTGAGCCCTGTTAACTCTTCTGTCTTGCATGGGTTGTAGACATGTGATCTTTTTCAGTTTCTTTGTGGATGCTGTTTTCATGCTTCCCCTCATGGTCCACATTCCTTGATTTTGGACTTTGGTTATTGTATTAATATCGGATTTTGCTGTTGTTTCCCAAACAATGTCATATTCAAGAACTAGTTTCTTTCGTCCAATACATAGCTGTTTGAGGACTTTTTCATCTGTTCCTCGTATTGTAACTCAAGACTATTCAAGATCGCCATTCGTATTCTTGCTCTTGCTCGATTTGCCTCATCTTGTGTTTTCCGTATCAGGCGGGGGTCAACGGTGGCACCTAGTTATTTTGGATTGTCTTTCTGGCATGGCATTGTTCCATTCAGCAATAGCTTAGTTAGCTGTGGTTTGTTTCAGAGGGAGAACACCGCGCATGTTGTTTTCTTCTCACTCCTCTTCACTAGCCATGCATGTTCGATCACACCTCTAACAATAATAAAGCTTGCTGCATCCTGTTATTAGCTGTATTAATTAGCTGTTCATAAGTCCATATGGCTAGGTAGTCCGCATAGATTTAGATGTGAACTTTGGCTGGGAAATGTTCTGTAATGTCACTTATGCAGACTATAAATAAAGTGGGTAAGAGAACTTGCTGGGAGACACCTTGCTCCAGCATCATCTTCTTGCTGGTTTCTCCTTGTACTCTTGTCCTGGCAGTTCTGATCTCATGGTAGTGGCTGATCCATCTGTACATTACTCAAACATCTGGATTTTTCGCAGTTTTAATTCCTGTCCCTCTTTCCATACTTAATCAAATGTTTTTTTCTAAGTCTACCCTCACCGCTAATGTGTACTTTTTCACTTGAACGGTATCCTGTGTTTTCAGAGCTCTGTAGGGTATTTGATCGTTATTTGATCTGTACTTTCTGAAACCTGCTTGTTGTGGAGTTATGATGTTTTGTTTTCTCCAGATGCCACATTAAACTGCTATTGACAATGCCTTCCGTTAGATTTACTATACAGCTGAGTAGACTGAAAGGTCAGTAGGTTCTATCACATCTTTATTTTTCTTCAGAACCGGTATTATTATAGGTTCTTTCTATGCCTGTGGGACAATTCCTCTCTCCCAGCTGTAATTTAACACTTCTAGCAAACATGGCGATAGGCTGGCGATGATATCGGTATCAACTCGAACGTCCTGTTCAGAGATCATTTTCTGGTATAAATTTCATGAGGCTTAAACAAATCCGTGGCTGAGAGGTTTAACGAGCTTAAACTTTCTCTTCTACCGACGGCGTTGTGGGTTCGTTCCACAGACCGGTCAGTAAGACTTCTGACTTCTCGATCAGAAGGTAGAGAGAAATTACAACACGTGAAATTGCCTTGTATGTCACAAACAGCCAATAGGGACTGGGTGTGATTGCAACGTCCTGTAAATTACACGCAACTTTTACAAGAAAAACAAATCCTGAGCCATATTGTCAGGAGAAACTCCACATCGAGAGGGTGATTCCCCCAGGACATGACACTACCCAACCACAGTTTATAAAAAGGTCGGTCTTTTACAAAATAAGAAGGTATGCGTATAAAAGACCCGGCTGATAAAGACACTTTGCGAGGTGGCATACATCGAATTACTCTTGTTCCGGCAGCGAGGCACTATCGTCATATCAAGTTTTTAGGTTTGAATCCCGGTGGGGTAATTATACACACACATATTTGTTCTTAAGCAGTTTCCTGGTATGGTGCTGTTGTGTGATATCTCTATCACATCTTGTAGCCTTGAGGGCAAGGAGAATTAAGTAGTCAATTTGTCCCTCGCTTTGACAAGCTACGAACTCAGGTCCGCATCCACTCCGACCATTGGGTAACTATAAATTTCCATTTTTATGTTGTCTGGTGTAACCTCAGGTCTCTACTTCTTTCTTGTATTTCTGTGAGCTCCAAACAATGTATTTATGAGCTGCCTTAACGGCCTCAATTCATTCTATGTTATATGTTCATTCTATGTTATATGTTTACGCATTTAGTTTGAGATCTGCAAACATGGCAGCTACTGCTTGGGTTTTTAAAGACTGGAATCGAGATAATCAGCGGGGCTAGATCATTATGCTCCTCTGACAGTTTGGATTTTGCTCTTATTGATTTCCTGATGCCCGATGCTCATCATGCTAATGAGGGTGAATGACTTTTGAGAGTGCTAGGGAGGGCTAAACATGTGTAACTAATTATGGCAAGAAATGTATGGAATCGTTTCTGAAAGGTTATTAAATGGTTTATGTTAGTTTAACGAGTTCGTCGGTTAGGTTAGGAAATGACTTCAACAGTGTAATGAAGGCTTTAGTAAGGTTATGACATGTCTTCAGATAGTTCAACGAAAACTTGAGAAAGTGTATGGGGTAGTACAAATAATTTAACGAAAACTTCAGATAGTGTATGATACGGCTTGAAATATTTGAAAGAGAATGTTAGAATATGTAAAGAATAGTTAAAGAGTTTAACGAGAACTTTAGAAAGTGTAAAGGATAGCTTTAGATAGTTTAACGGGAACTTTAGATTGTGTATGGTTTAACATAGTTTATAGAGGACTTAGAAGGTATGAAAGAGAAATGTAGTCCCATAGCCAATAATGGCATATATTATACGCTAGTATACGTAAGATGCGGTGGCCAGTCCTTTTCTTCGACCTCTTTAATTCCCAATCAATTCTCTGAATATCGTTCGGTACGCATTTTGAAAAGGCTGGGTCGATCCCAGAAATGTACTTGTCTGAAGACTACCCCTGCATCTGCTGGAGGTTGAACCCAGGCCGGTGTGTTTGCAGGCAAGCGCACTAACCACCATTGCTACCCGGTGTCAAGTTTGAAAGTGTAACAAATATATTTGAAGATTAATGGAATTAATTTCAGAAAGATGAAAGAATAATATGATTTGAGTCAGGAACCGACATAATTACACTAGGGGCATTCCCATAAGCGCTCAGTCCTCATCTTCAACACCAGCGAAGAGTTTCAATGGTGCCCTTGGCAATCTGATTATATGTCCGTCTTGCTTTACCTCTGAGTGACGACTGTCGACCATATCCTCTATCCACCCCTTGCTGATGCAGTCTCTCTAGACCACGACATTTTTTCTGCTCTTCTGCATTATTCACATGCTCCCAGAGGGCCTTCACCATAAATGCCTTACCACGCATCAAATCATCCCTTAATGATGTGACACCAGCCAGTCTGTCTGACTGTTCATTTCCAACCACACCAGCGTGTCCTGGAGAAAAGACTTAGTCTACAACCTGCGACCTCTATAACGACGCATGCTTTTCTGTACGAAGCATGTCAGTCTTCAGCTTTGTCAGCATGCTTTGTGAATCAGTTATAATAATATATTATTCTTTTTTTATACTTAGAATACGCTCAGTAGTTTACCATTGCTTTCTGAGCGACCGCTTCACATACCCCGTAAGTTACCAACGCAGTGAGAACCGCTACCGATTCTCGCGCAGGTTACCTTACTCACGAGAATGTATATTCTGATGTAGACATTGGCATAATGAATTATAAGGAGTTAGCTTCAAAGAGTGTAAGAAGTAGATCAAATGTAAGGATAATTTACCGTGCGCATAGGTGTAGCGGTTATGGCGTTATGATGACAATGGCCTGAGCATGGTCGAACGAGGCTTTGATACCAGCTCTTGGCGTTCGCTACGGGAGGGACAGACTGGCTACCTCTTCCTCCACGCAAGAATGATGATGATGACCATTCATATCATCCAGTGGGTTGAACGTTTTGAGCAGTTTGGGTGAAGAATGACTTGCGCGATGAATTGTATTACAATGAGGACAAGCTGCGCAATTCGTCTATCACACACTCTCTCTCCTGAGTCCATCTGAATTCAGTGGCAAGACAAGTCAATATGAATGGAGACGAATATTCTACAACATATGATGGCCATAACACTTCACAAACCCACATGGGACTCCTATTATCGTACTCTGAAGTAATGATAATAATATCTCTAGAACTCTAGAATGCCACATAGCGGCACGCGCCACCAAATAGAAAATAAGAGAAGGAAAGGATTTTCCCAGACAAGTCACAAAACTGGACGACTATGAGGAACTAAGGACAATGTGGACAACGTCATAGGACGGCAACGGGAGGCGCTGTGACTTCGCCATATAGACAAGATGTGTTTCTGAAGGCTCGCTGTGAAGGTGACACCTGGATGCGGTGATTTCAGGATGAGACAGCAGGGAGTCCGGAGAGGAATTTATTGAGGACGAAACAACAGTGAAAAGGACCGGGAATGGAAAATCCACCTAGACTGATTTTATTATCCAGCGTTTGAACTGAAGAATGGATAGGAAGGCTTCAAGGGCAACGAGCTGGACTGGGAGCTCAGGGGTGGATGTTATTTGAGTAGGCGCCGATCCTGCGGATAGGGATCAGTCTACGTTTCTGCCAGAGTTTAATCCTTGTACCGGTGGTGGAAATAAACGTCTGGAAAATCGTTTGCTTCACTTGAGTATGCTGTTCTGAATCGTTCTGTTAACGAGTTCTGATTTCGATGCTTTTTAGTGTTTGGTCCCGTTTCGTTTAGCGGACAGGCACTATAAGACATAGAAGTGTAAGTAATGGTTTTATATAATGGAGGACGTTAATTATGATGGCGCAGTGAAGCACTTTTGACCATTGCTGGGTAGAGATTGATCAGGAGACATGAAGAGGCACAGGCGATCACACTTCTCTACAGACATCGGTCGTGTGTGTAGTTGATGAGTTTGGTCATTGATTGTCTGGCGTGCCACTTTGTCAACCTGTCTACTATTCTCTCCTTCTGGATATATAGGCTTCTAATAACATTGATCTCCCTAGTTGCCACAACCTTCTGAAGACCCACCCAAAGCAAAAGGCCGTCGCGTTATGACATCTCGTGGTGTTCCCATGAGATGTTCAGCCTTTCGTAGGGCTCTTAGCCACACATGGGATTCTTTGCCGTCTATGGGATTCTTAACCATCCATGGGATTCTTAGCCGTCCAGAAGTTTATGAAACTACGGCGTTATTTTAAGCCGTAAATTTTATCCCGAACGTCATTTATATCCTTAGCCGTTCATGCGATTCTTCGTCATTAATATATCCTTAGCCAACCATTTGATACTTCGCCATTACTGAAATATTTAGCCAACCATGTGATTCTTCACCATTAATGAGTTCCGTGGCCGTCCATGGGATTCTTCTCTTAGAGGGCTTTGTGGGAAGCTACCTTTACCCCTCTGACCAGATGTCTGGCACCTCGCCGACCATGTTGGGCTGATCTCAGATCCACCCTGTAGTAGCACATCCACCACCACTGTCTATATAAGCTTGCGGTGTAGGACAGAGGGGTCTTGAACCTGAGGAATTACAGCAGCCTGGCTATTACAAGCGCCCCGAACTGTGGAGGTTAGAGTTTTCTTTTTTCTTCCGACAGAAAAATATAATCCATCACCTAACCGAGGACTTGAACCCTATCTCTCAAATGGAAGCCCGGAGTTCTAAGCACTCGACCCGACTCTCCTGAACTATAGATGGTTGATGAGTTAGTTGTGAATCCTCTGGTGAATCCTCCAGAGAATACTCTGTTGAATCCTCTGGTAAATCCTTCGGTGAATCCTGTGGTGAATGTCTGGTGAATCCTCCGGTGAATTCTCTGGAGAAACTTCTGATGAATCCTCTGGTGAATCCCCCGGTGAATCCTTTCTTGAATCCTCTGGTGAATCCTCTGTTGAATCGTCTGGTGAATCGTCTGGTGAATCCTCTGGAATAGTGTCAGTTGTATCTGTTAACGTCATCGCATTCATTTTCACGACGTCTGAAGCCATGAAAAAGCATCCATCTTTGGGAGCGAGATGAGTGGGTAGTCTTTTCATCTAACCCAGTACTAGAGTATCATCTCCACTGGGACACAACTGCAGATGCCTCCTTCCCTCCCCAATAGTCAGAATTCAACAGAATGTCCTCGTTTGGTACTTCATATATTCAGAGAGACATATGTAGGATATTATGACTACAGGATTGGTCTATGCAAATATGGGTCAGGACCGTTGCCCAATGCGACTGAAGGCATGTTTAAGGATCCTTTACTTGTTCTTAAATAAAAAGTTATCTCCCACGCCTTGATTTTTACGGAATATATGATGCTAGAAAATATTTATTTACACCAATTAGCACTCAATGAATGATGTGGTCATTTGTGGTCATTCACGCTACCGCCTTTACTTCCCAGAACATTTTATGGTATCGGTTTTGAGCTGGGTGACATTAGGAGTATGAATCATTTTCCTTACCGCCTTACTGTCTGGCTGGAATTAAGCCTTGGTTGGTATTGTTTCCTCAACAGATTTTAGATATTTCATTTCACAGATTCCAACCCAATGCTCAAAGAGTATACTAGATATTTTGTCTCCCCTCCTCTCCCCCCCCCCCCCCAGTGGTAGTAGTATTCCCCCAGTATTCACCCAGTATGCTCGGAAAGTATTCCCCAGTATGTCCCCTATAGTAGTATTCTCCCAGTATTACTCCAGTATTCCCTCAGTATTTCCCTAATAGTAGTAGTATTCGCACGGTATTTCCATTGTATACCCCTAGTATTCCCCAGCATTCCCCCTGTATGCCCCAAGTAATAGTACTACCGCAGTATTTCCCACCACAGTAGTAGTATTCCCCCAGTTTCCCCCATCCCAGTAGTAGTAACAGAGGATTCACCACAGCATTCCCCAGTATGCCCCGAGAGTATTCCCCCAGAGGGCATACTAAAGATATAATATAGACCACTGTTGATGAAATACATCTCATCTCATCTCATCATGTTCCTCTTGTACCTTGCGGTGTCGAGGTGAAGTATAAACATCGTGAGAGTGCCCGATTCTGGGCTTCGTGTATCGATATTCCCATGGACTCTGCTATTCCCTCCGTCCAACGTTTACGTGGTCGGCCTCTTCCTCTGTTTCCATCTGGTCTGTAAATCATTGCTTGTTGTGGTATGCTGTTGAATGGTAACCTACTTGCATGGCCAAACCATTTGACTTGCTGCTTTCTAATAACATCTAATGCTGCTATAACCCTCACTTTAGTCCTGATTTCTTTATTTCTGATCTTATCTCTTCCTTTTACGTTGAGTATTCTTCTTAGGAATCTCATTTATGTTGTGATTTTTATTTTCTCTTTTTCTGTCATTGTCCAGGTTTGACATTGGTAGCATAGAGTTGGTAGGAAGATTGTGTTGTAAAGTGCTTTCTTGGTAGTTACTGATACATGTTTGTTCTTTAGTATTGGTGTATTTGTGAAATACAGCTCACTGTTATTAATGACGTCAAAACGCAATCAAAGTGTAAGGCACATCTTAACAAACTGATTGATTGATTCAGTGAGTGTATGCATTGAACGTCCATCTTTGCTGCATTGAAAATTATGCGTTAGAAATCCTCTTTCCTGCACCAAATCACACAAGTGGAAGGTCAGCTCAGTGTCCCAATTATACCGCACTGATGAGGATAAATGCGTCTTGTAGATATTATGTTTGACACATGTTATCTTACAGATGGGTTATACAATTATGTTACCGTGACAATCGCTGTACAGCCTACGCAGCCAGATTTGCTCATGACTAGGGAACTGTGAGAGACCTGGGTGGCCGAATGGTTTATCAGACTCGCAATCAATACTTCCTGTGCGCTAGTGGCGGAGTAGTGGTTTTGTTCCACCCACCGTTTAGTTGAACTTCAAAGCTGACCTCTCTTCCTCAAAGCAAAGGGAAATGTCATGAACGAAATATTGTGAAGAAAATAGACCTGGGGTTGATTACAACGGATACGGAATTTTTATTTTAAGAAATGGCCAATTGTGACCCGCGCATGTACAGGGTGTTTGTGAAGTCTCACTATACTTTGTATGTAGAACAAATTTGAAAAATGAAGTACATGATGTCATAAAAAAAAATGCTCCGCAATCCATTGCGAAACAATATGCAGCGAATGGCTGTCGTATGCTGGAGTAATTCTTTGCACTTCAAACAGAATGGTGTTATCAACGGAAGAAAGCATTTTTCAGATTTCTTCTACATACAAAGTGTAGTGAGATTTTATAAACACCCTGCACTTAACCTCCACGTATTCCTTTTTCCGGGAAGTATTCCCATCCTATCTACTAGTCTGAGATCTTGAAAAAATAATACATTAATACATTCCTCTCAACAACAAATGTCTGAACATCATCATCACTTAGCAAGTAGTTTGCAGGACGTCGCCGTCACCGCGGCCAGCCGACAAGTGTCTCGATCCGTTGCCAGTTCTATTACCGCATGTATTTTAACCTCCAAGGTGTCTGCAGTGTCCCCGCGCCCGTGTCGTGCTGTTAGATCCCTGCCTCTTATTCCAGGAACCGTGACTTCCGTAATTGTTACTTGTATGCCACTGTTGGCCGACACTCAGGACTCCGAGTAAAATCCTAAAGGACACATGATAAGACTACTACTGGTACCACTAGTATTGTGAATGCTTTGATGTCGGTTCCTGTCTCAATTCAACTCACTTCCAAGTAGAGCAATTAAGAAACATAGAGCATTCTTTGCTCGTGTAATTAGACCAAAGGCATTTTAAAATAGCATGGCGACTGGGAAGGTCAGTAGTAGAAGAGGCAGTGGCAGACTAAGAGAAATGATGCGGTATAGACTAGGAATGGCATGGAGGAACATCATCAGGAGAGCTGATCCACAACACCAGGAACCGAGATCAGTGGAATGCATGAACATCTGCGCCATTTGGCAGGGCACATGATAATGGAAATGACGAATGAAAACTGTATCTGGTCATTTATAACTTGGTTAGATCCTGATGCATACCGCCATAATGTTGATGTTTAACTGCTTCAGTGCCAGACACAACGAAGGTTTCGGCCAAATAAAATTTGATAGCGGAAAATGGGGGTTAGAAGTGTGGCACAGTTATGACTTAAGAGTTGTTAATATGCTAGCAGACATATTGTATTATACATAACATTAAAGGGGGTTGTATATGGAAAACTATTGTATTGATATTTTAACTATATTTTGATTTATAAGCCTATGGCAGTTACGGAAAGTTTGAATAAAACGATCTATCATGCCATCGCACTAAATCAGTTAACATTCATAGCTGATGTTGCCAACATGCACGGCTGCCGTGATTATATCCCGAACACATTCTGGTTTCAAGTATTGTTCTAAGTTTCATTCCGCTAACACTGTTGGGGGTTAGTCGCGTGCGACATGCCTCAAAGCCATCTTAAGTGTTTACAGTTTCAACGAAGTCTAGCAGCCTACAGCAAACATGAAAGCAAGCGTGGCAGGAGGCCAAGCCGGAGCTGACGTCACTTCCTCTAAGATCAACACTAACAAGTCAAAGTGATCATTACTTATAGATTTTTCCCTTGGTCAAGTACAACAATGAACGGCTTAAAATAGCGCAGCCAATCTGACGGCGACCGGAAACGGAAACTTACCACTTTCAGAGGTCATGTGATACACTTAGTTTACAATCGTTGTTATCTAGTGACTATAAATAGTGTTTTGGGATTTGATTTTGTGTGCTCAACGCACGCGAATATTGCTAAGACGTCATGACATCACGTCACAGACCCAATAAGGGATGGACCATGGATGTGATTCATGTTGGTAATAATTTTTCTTATATCCGGCATTCCAGCAACAGCTCCTTTCCAGAACATAAAAAGTATCTTATGAAATAAATCACTGTCATTTAGTGTCAGAAACAGTTTAAATTATCTGCTTGACCAATACAGGACTTCGCAATCAACCCCAGCATTGTTTGACTGTTTGTGATTTACTAGGAAAATTACATTCAGTAGTTTGCCATTGTTTTCTGTATGACCGACGTTGATTGTTAAAAATCAATACAAGGAGATCTGCTTCCAATTCGTCCGCAGCTGATTTCGAACACCGTATGAGGGATAGTATATCGTGTTCGCTACTCCTTCGCCACATATGCTGGCGAGAAAGAGAGTGCTAAATATTTCATGCTTAATGCATGGCAGTGAATCATGAAACGCTAATGAACAAATTAAGAAGCTATTGGAGACAGCAATGTGGAGACAGCTGTGGTTCCTAAAACGTATAACTTGGATTTCCAGAGGTTACCAACGATTGGCTGGAAATTGTTAATGAAAGTTGAACATTATATGTAACTATAGGAAGAGTAAAATAACAATCGTTGGTCATGTAAAGAGAAGAGGGGCGCTGTACAGCATCTTGACGACAGGAAAGATCAGTGAGAGAAGAGGCAGAGGCAGGGGGAGAGAAATGGTTCTAGATGGGCTGAGACTGTTTCATTGAGGGATATCATCAGCAGAAATGATCCACACTGCCAGGGACTGCGAGCTGTAGAGAGAGAGTATACTTGTACAGTAGATGTGACACAATGGATAACATGAATCCATATGGATCTGGGACATGTGGAATACACGAATGGATTACAACCTCATAAGGGTTTGCAATGCAATGAAATAAAACACTTCTAAACATTAAGTAGTGATCCGTCTCCCTGCCTGAAGTGTTGACTAATGGTGCTAGCCCCATTTGTTTTATATAACCATCAACACCCAGCGGGTGATATTGTCAGCCGCACGTCTGCTGGCTTTACCTCCGAGAACATGTTCTTTATCCATGTTAGGCTGGTAGGATCTGGAATAACATTCAGTTAAACAATCCTGTTCTAGATCGGAATTCGAGCTTACGACTATCGGGAAGGAAGGTAAGCGAGCTAGTCACTGATAGAACGGCTTCCAGGCCTAGGAATGAGCCAATCAAATATAGCAACACTAATAAATGGGGGGAGGGGAGGGGGGGGGGTCTCCGTGGCAAAGGACTTACGGATGCGGCTCGCAATCCCGTATACCCGCGTTCGAAACACAGCTATGCGCAATTTGGCAGCAAACTGCGTTGCGTTGATTTTGCGTTGGTATCGGTGTCGTTCGTTCAGAAAGTTATGGCAAACTACTGAACGTAAGCTTGCCAAGAGATCACAGCGGCATAAATGCTGATATTGACTGCGATGTCCTGTAAAACGGATATGAAAGAAAAAATAATGAATGGGGGTGAAAAAAAGAGGGGGACAATAAGAGATGTTTAGATGGACAACCAATGGAGAACTCTTCATGCTAATGCGTTGACATTGGGGAGGCATGAGCCTTGACATGGACATGCATCTGTCGGGGTGAGGTTGAAGTAGAGACATTCCTCCTTACCAGCACCAACGTACTTTCTCCAAGGGGTATGCAAACACGATACTTGAGATACGCATCTGTGGGGAGGCGTGGGGATTTCGGAATCTTGACCAGACTGGGAAATCAAATCTCTCAATTAGACTGCACTGAGGAGAGATGTCTCATTCTCGTACCAAGAGTACTCTATTCTGTTTTCGGGTATTACAACCTCTGAAGTCCGGAGACATACATAAGTTCTGTTATTTCAAAGACTTGAAATCGGTTAGAGATAATTAAGTACTAATTTTCTAGATACTGAAACATCAAGTCGCTAGAGATAGCCAGGTACTAATATTCTAGAGACAGTAAGTATTTATATTTCCGAAACTGAAACATCAAGTCGCTAGAGAAAGACAGCACTGATGTTCTAGAGACTGAAACATAAAGTCGCTAGAGAAAGACAGTACTGATATTCTAGAGACTGAAATATAAAGTCACTAGAGACTGACAAGTACTGATATTCTAGAGACTGAAACATAAAGTCACTAGAGATAGACAAGTACTGATATTCTAGAGACTAAAACATAAAGTCACTAGAGACTGACAAGTACTGATATTCTAGAGACTGAAACATAAAGTCACTAGAGACTGACAAGTACTGATATTCTAGAGACTGAAACATAAAGTCACTTGAGACTGACAAGTACTGATATTCTAGACATTGAAACATAAAATCACTTGAGACTGATATTCTAGAGACTGAAACATAAAATCACTTGAGACTGATATTCTAGAGATAAATACTCAGGTAGTTTGACCAAGTGACATAATGTGGACAAGAACACATACCCGAGCCGATTTCGATGATCGCGTAAGATGGTCCATGTCTATCCTATGACACTTGATGATGGTGGTCATCTGGGATATCAGTATTGATCAGTTACTAGAGTCGACATGCGCCCCCACCCCACCTCCACTCTCCCTCACAGTGCTGCTTAATGTAGTCACACGCCCCAAACTCATTCCAGACAGAATGCTGGTGTTCTGGGCTGTAAAAGAGTACACGACTGCTCTTATGTGATGATGTCCACTAAAAAGATTGTAAGACAAACGTTCGTCATCATTGCATCGGGTGGTATTCCCATATGACTATGTTTCTTTCCGAAGCAGGGCCAGTCCGTTAGCAGTGGACAAAGCACAATGTCCGTAGCCCAAGCAGCCCTTGAAGTAAATGGCGGAGTCTGAAAACGAACCTTCGTGCTTGGCAACTTGAGACAGATGGCTTGACAACTTTGCCACGGAGACCCATCCCCCTCCCCCTCGCTGGTGGTGCACAAGGTGATGACGTAGAGACGTAACTTGGCAGGTGCTGCCAAATCGTTCCACAAACCGCGAGTATACATACACACACGCACATACACACGTGTGCGGGTATACATATACACTACATACATTCATGCGTGGAAATATATACACATTCAGACCAGCAGACAGATAGACAGATGGGTGGGTGGGTAGCTAACTAGACAGACAAACAAACAGTCAGACAATCAGACAGACTGGCGGGTACGCAGACATAGAGGTATAACAGAAAGATATATATATATATATATATATATATATATATATATATATATATATATATATATATATATATATATATATATATATATATATACAGAAAGAAACGGGTATAAATTGGCAAGCCCTGCTGTCGACTGGAGATCGAGTCCTATTAGGTCGAAAGCTTTCAACGTTATATAATCTTATGTCTTCTGACCTGTTTGTCTTTCTTACAGTTCTATGAGTGTTAATTAATACCAGTTAGCTTATCTTTCAAGTCATTTCAATGACTTTTTAATCATTGATATAGAAGGCACTGCTTTTACTTTGAAGATTTCCTGCCGCATGTTGGTATAACATTCGTTAAGTTATTAGATAGGAAGTGTCATTTAAAACAAACAAAAACTGGTAATATAGTACCTTGTGGTGTATGGCAGAAGGGTCTTGAGCCTGAGGAATTAAGGCTGCCTGGCTAGTACAGTCGCCGCGAACTGTGCAGGTTAGAGTTTTCTTTTTGCCCTTGACAGAAAAATTCTCCACACCTTATCGACGATTCGAACCCAGGTATCTCGAAGGAGAATACGGCATTCTAGCCACACGGCCAGCCACTCCTCGTTGAAAGGAACAACGAGAAAAATCTAATGTCTTCATATTCATGAGCCCGGAGGTTCGCTTGACCAAAAGGCTAAGCGCGCTCTCTTTAAAACTGTTTTCCAGTGACAACGGCGTTGTGGATTCATTCCAAGCAACAGGCCGTCTTCAGCAAGCAGCGGCAAACTACTGAACGTAAACTTGCCAAGAAATCACGAACAGCCAGAAATGATGGGGTTAACTGCGACGCCCTGTAAAGGATAAGCAACTACTTAACTAACTGTTCCTTGACTAGGGAACGTGAATTACAAGTAACTAAGAAGTCCGAGTTGGTTGGCCTGCTGGCGAAGGGCACTGATAATAGGGCAAGCTAAACCTGACGTAAAAACCCCGTCCAGTGCACTCACTAGTAGTAGCAAGAGCTACTGGTAGTAACAGCACGTGTGTGTGTGTGTGTGTGTGTGTGAGTTTGTGCGTGTGTGTGTGTGTTTGTGTGTGTGTGTGTGTGTGTGTGTGTGTGTGTGTGAACTGTGTTTGGGTTCAAAGCGAGTGCCAGAGAAAACAACAACGCGAGCCGACGTGACGAGTTCTATGTCTGAGAGCGGCGCACCTTCTGTACTGCCCTAGTCCAGAGTATTCATACGTCATTGGAACCGCAGGCATGAAGCCAGTCTCACATTACCACTTTAAATCAGCAGGTCAAAGGTCGCACACTGCGCGATTCATAATTGTTCTGTTTCTTCTGCATGCTATATATTCATATGTTAAGATAAAGTTTCATTTGGGGGTTTTAGCATTCGATGTAGTCAACGCGTGTTTCCTTGAGTTATTCGGATAGTGGTCAAACTGTTTTCTAAGACGGATAATCTAAATTAATGTCTTATGCTGGTATGTGAATGACATTTGTAGCAGGATTCGCTGGTTTTCGTTTTTAAAGGATAATCTTCGGCACACTCGGATAATTATATTTGTGTTACCGTCTCCCCTATATAGAAAACACAAGGAGATTCTCAGCACAGTGCACGAACTCAGCACCACCGCTGAGAATCCAAATGTATGTATGCTAGGATCTAACATGCTATATACTGTAATTTGAACAAAAAAAGTGAGATATCCTTTATGACATCTTGATGAGTTTTGGGACATATGGTGTTGGTCCCATGATGTAATAAAGTAATAGAGTAATAGGTAATACTGTTAGTATCACATCGACCGCCTTCACTTTCAATGACATCTCCTGGTGCCAGGTAGTTTAGGCTGAGACGACCTGGAAGCAAAGGTCAAGTTTTAAAAACATCTACCCGGGGATTCGAACACCTGACAATCGATACTGATAGGCAAGCGTGCTAGCCACTGCACCACTGCGGCTGGAGTATATGCTCTATAGCGGGATTAACTCATCGTCATCAAATTCATCTTCCACTTTTATCATCAAGCGTCGTGGGGTGGTATAGTTGATATTACAGCTTCCGATGGGTGGCACTGGATAGTGTCATTCTGATGTATTTGATGCCATGAACCTATTGCTCTCGTACCAGATCTTCGATATAGCGCCAGTTCTGGTAGTTGGTGGTGTTGCATCCTAGCGAGATGACCTAACCCATCTGATCTTCCGCCTTTCAATATTCAGCAAAATTCAGCACGGGATATTGATTCCACTCTCTGTCTGATAACAACGTTTCTGACTAGATATCGGGTAGTTAAATTGGCAGCTCTTCTCAAGCATCTAATTTCACACTTGTTGAGTAAGTGTGATTTGGATTATGTCCACGTTTGACATTGGTAGCACAGTCTTGATGTGACTATAGCGGGATTGTGTAAACTTGTAATGTAACAAGCGTTATCTTAAATTAATAAAGCTGTGAAAGTCAAGACTAGTTGAGAGTGTTGTGGCAGATGTGTTAAATTCACTTCTTTGTGTCTAGATCGCTACTTATAGCGTTGTTAGTTACTTCGCTTGCCACTGGGCTAGGAACGGCGGTAGCGTCATGGTTAACACGCTTGCATCCAAACGTTGTGTCATGGGTTCGAAAATCGCATTAAGGCTGATTTATGACATGAACCTGTGACCTGAGTCTAAAATGGGTACCAGGAAATATGTTGGGAAGAAAAGACTACCAGTATGGTATTGACCACATGACTTAACGAGTGTCCATTGGTCTACCCAAAACAATGGGGCTTGCACCATAGGCCGAATGAGGAATGAGCCTAAATGTATGTTGTAAAACCGATTATTTACTTCCTTTACCACATATCTCACTGTGTCAATAGATAAGTTCAGCATCGCCGTAACACTTAATACTAATAATAATAGCTTAAATACAGACAGACAGCCAGCCAACCAGCCAGCCAACCAGCCAGCCAGATAGACAGACAGGCCGGCGGGCAGAAAGGCAGACAGACGTAGCTGGAAAGATAGATAAATATGTCAATTCTGTTCATTAATATAACTACCATGTCTCAAGTTCTCTAATGATAATTATAGTATCTCGTTTACCCCTAGTCTAACTGGAAGCTTCGGTCGCAGTGATGATGTTAATTACTGTACTTACCATTTGACTAATTCACCACTGTGCTCTAGATTTTGCCATTGCTGCTAAAATTTGCCTCTAGAGTAATACCGCTCGTATAGTCTATTTTTGCTTGTAATGAATGGATCACCAATAAAAGAGAAGTAGCTTTACTAGAACAGATCATAAGTAACAAAATAAACGTTGCGGATAAGTTCAGAAAAATAAAATACCCCAAACCGACACAAAAACATGAAAAACACTACAAGAAAATATAAATATACAAAGTGACTTTTATATGTCCTCGTTGAGTGCTGGGCTTACCAATTGTGAAAACATTACAGTAAAGTACGCATGGAGGTGTGTTGGGTATATGGTGCTAGCCCTAGATTTGCATAGATCTGTAAGACACTCCATGGATGATGTGATGACCAGCCGCCTTTACTTCCCGGACCATTTCCTGATATCCATGTTAGGCTAGTTTGACATGGGAGCCTGAGTCAGTTTTGTCAAATTCTACTCTGCCTTGTTGTGAATCGAACCCATGGCCTCTGGGTCGCCAGGCGAGCGTCTAATGAGTATTTAGTGCTAGCCCCATTTCTACACAGACCATATGGGCACGCGAGTAATGACGTGGTGAATACCACAAAGACTGTCTTTCCTTCCAGTAAAATGTCCTGGTAACCTTTTCATGCTGTTTCCACGCGGAAACTCAAAATCAGCTTGAAAACAAAATACAAGGTGTATTGTTAATGACTGTGCAGTGTTTGAAAATATTGCCGGTCTAAGTTTTGTATTCACTCTCTGTACAGTTCATGCAAAACAATAGGTAAATACAAAACCTGGACCGGCAATATTTTCAAACACGGGACAGTCAATAAAAATGCACCCTTTTCTGATCAATTAGGATTCGAACGACATGCCTGTTTAGTCACTGCGTTACCGCGAATCCCATACGTACAATTTCTTAGTTACTTGCATATCTTTTACAGGACGTTGCAATCGACCCAAGCGTTGTTGTGGCTGTTAGTGATCTACTAGTCAACTTTACCTTTAATAGCTGGCCTCTGATTTCTGAACGACCAACGCTCATATTATCGTTAAAATTCAACGCAATGAGCTCTGCTTCCAAATCGCCAGCAGCTGGTTTCGAATGCGGTAAATGGGAATGCCAATTGCGTTCGCTATCTCTTCGTCACAGACGTCGGTCATACGACTAGACTAACTCAGATTTGCATTTCGATGTTCATATTAATTATGTTACACGATTACCTGCGTCATGGGCCATTTGCCTGTAGTAATAATATCAACTCCACTACTACTCGGTTAATGCATCTCTCTAATTTTCAGTTCTGACTGTAAGGTTATCCCTGAAATATACACTGTTCTCTCGACATACTTGATTATTTCAGTTACTAGTCCTACCACTAGACTAATCCTCCAATGGTAGTCGGGTTAGTCAGTGGAAAACTGGATTCCATTCATTGACGAAATGACGTGCGTGACTTATCGTTTGGGAAGTGAGTTTTCTGCGACTGTGAGAAGTCTTGGCAGTTCCATTTCTTTGGGTAGTCAAAAACTGTCTTACGATAATTTAAATGGTCCCTGAGGAATAGGGCTCATGAACTAGGTATTTTGGTTACAGAAATTATTTATGCTTCTGTAGTTGTATGTCTTAGAAGATTTGAGCTGTAGTTGTATGTCTTAGAAGATTTGAGCTGTAGTTGTATGTCTTAGAAGATTTGAGCTGTAGTTGTATGTCTTAGAAGGTTTGAGCTGTAGTTGTATGTCTTAGAAGATTTGAGCTGTAGTTGTATGTCTTAGAAGATTTGAGCTGTTGTTGTATGTCTTAGAAGATTTTAATTATCTAGTTGTGTGCCTTAGAAGAACTGAACTTCTGTAGTTGTTTGTCATGGAAGATTTAAAGTTTTGTAGTTACGTATTAGAACAGTGGTTCTCCACCTTTCTTCATCATATGTTCACAACGTCAAACCCCCCCCCCCCTCCCCCACTCCTTTCGTATTTCCTCCCTATAAATCACCCCACCCCTACACATTATACATAAAAATAGAAGCTAAATTTAATAACACATCCTAGAACAAGTCTAGACGTCTACATAAAACGTGATTTGCCTGTCTACTTACGTTATAAAACTATTTTCAGAAGGGCTAGAAGTACAAAACCAATAATAATACTGGGTCGTGAGTGCAGAGAATGGGCAGCGGGCCGCACTGAGTTTGAAGTGCAACAGCTGATCCAGAGCAACACACATCAAGGTGACATAGTCATCTACACTGATGGGTCAGTGGTGAGAAACAGACGTCGTGGCTGGGGCTTTTATTGCAAAGGCTTATGGGCGAGTTTTGAAAAAGGAGAGTCTGGCATATGAGACTACGACTTCCAGCATGAGAATGGAGGTGGATGCAGTAACAGCGGCATTCCGGTGGCTAGAGGAGACTACTTAACACACGTTGTATTCATTACGGATTCAAAGATTATGCTTAGCAAGGTGGAGAAAGGAATGTTTCCTGTGGAATGGCTCTCGTCGCTTCAGAGGTCACAGATCGTAAGAATTGTATGGATATTTTGCCCTGGCCATGCGGGTGTACGGGGGAATGAACAGGCTGATAGGCTAGCAGGGAATGCACCTCTTGGTGGAATTTTGCCTATGGACAAGGGGGAGGTGGTCGTGCGCTTGTGGAACCAGGTGGAGAAGGCGGAGGAACAGATTGAGAACCCATATGTGGAAAGAATGAGATTGCAGGGGATCGGCAGGGGTTCTGGAAGAATCTCAAAACTGAGAGGGAAGACCAGGAGAACTTTTAATCAGATAGCGGTGGGTACGATTAGTAGTATGACTCTTCGCTGGCTGTTGAACGAGGGGGACCGAGCACGTATGGGAATGCCCTGTGTGCAGTGATGTCTGTTCTTGACTCAACTCAACTCAACTTAAGCCAATAAGAGGGTGAGAATAGTTCTCGTCCCCAAATGTGTTTTTAGTCCTTTAAATCACAGGAACGAACTTCGGTCTAATTCTTGTTGTTAGGGCAAGGAAATTCTGCACTTTACATACCTGCTACTGAGTGTCTCCAGTGACGATACCCTGTAGCCTTCATCAGTTTGCTTCCCTTACATCAATGGACGATGCCTGGTTCTGGTTCTGCACTGCTCTCAGCTTCTGTTCTTAGGGATTCTTGAAGAGGCACTCTCTACTCGTTCAGCTTGGTACGTTAACGTGTCTGGTGCTTTAGTTACCCAGAGGCAGGTTGTGAGTTAGCGGTAAATTGAACGATGTAGTAAAGGTTATGGACTCTTGTTGCCTACAAACGTCTACTGAACTCTAGTTTCTCACTATTAAAAGATCTGGGCAGTTACTTTTTTTTTTCTTTTTGTTTGATGCTACATTTGACATAAGACTAAACCTCGCCCAGGTCCGTTCGCGTCACAAGCTTGTGAGAAATAGACACATTCTGTAGGCATATTGGGTGTTTCCGATAGGAGGCTTCCTTTCACGTGACCTCCAGTTCTATGCTATGATTTGCTGTCCTCTGTCCCTGTTCCTAGTATTACTGCTAGAAACATAGTGGGTAGTAGTAACTAGGTTACCTATCAACAGCATTTTACTTCAATTACATTGCATATATGGTTACAACATTTATAAGTATATTAATGTTCTCTCCGTTGTCATAAGCAAAGGAAGGGTATTCTAAGTGACTCACCACAATGATCCGAGCGAAGTTCATGCTAGATGATGATGATGTGTATGTGTATGTTATCTTTTTTTCTGTTTTCGGCTATCTCACAGCAGTCATCGTGGACATCGTAAACGTCTTCAGTTTAAGACAGTATTGTGTTCGTAAATATCAGAGAGATGTGAAATGTTATATAGAACCGGTTCTGTTGTATGTCTGTGTATCTTGGAATACGAGGGAACAAAGTAGGAAAAGGTTGTATACATACAACCACACGGTAATGACACTATCTAGTGCCGCCCACCTGGCGCTGGAACGCAAATTATTCCTCCCCACGACGCTTACCGGCAGAAGTGGAAGATGATGATGAACTAGCAGCGATTTTCAGTGAAAGACTAGTGGAAATTATACATTTAATGAAACTATAATAAAGGAAGAAATAATGTTATTTAGTCGCCTAATGAGAAGAGAAGCATAGGAAAATATAATGACAAGCAGAAATATCGACGATGGACGAAACACAGGCGACGGACGAGACCTTTTTGGTAATAAGCGCGATATTTGAGGTACTTAAAATGGCATATGATATACCAAGAGATATACTCAACAGATCTACTGGCATGAAAACTGGGATATTTATCTTCCTTTTCTTTATAAATGACAGTATTATCTGTTTACACAATTTTCATTTTCTTGTTTTTTGTTCTAGCTAGCACCTTGATACTGAAGCTCCTAGTCCCAAAGTGATGAAGTTGGTTTCATCGACGACCTAAGTGATACTGTTGTGACCTGACCAACCAATCATGATTCATATACCAGGCCTGATCTCTATCATCGTTTTCTATGTACTTATTGTCGCTGTGGGGATATGGGCGTCCCGGAAGACCAAAACCTCTGGCAACACTACGGAGACGGAGGAGGTGATGCTAGCTGGTCGTAATATTGGCCTCATCATTGGAATATTTACTATGACAGGTAGGTCAAGGTTTGCAGTTTGTTGTTTTGTTGTTGCTGCTGCTGTAGCTGCTACTGTTGTTATGTTTGTTGTTGATATTGCTGCGGCTGCTGCTGCTGTTGCTATATTTGTTGTTGATATTGCTGCTGCTGCTGCTGCTAATGCTACTGCTGCTGCCACTACTGTTGTTGGTGATTCAGAAGCTGCCCAGAATTTTCCAGTCAGAGGCTGGGAAAGTTAAATTATTCGAGCAACCATACAAGACAAACTTCAGGTAACCTGTCTAGACCTCAGATGGGCCATCCTGTTCATACTCCAAGGTATAAAAGGTGAATAGCAAACGTTGATCGCACAAGACAAATACGAATGACTGAGCGCTACATGGTCTTTCATCCATTGGCCCAATGCCATGTAACTACATATGCCAGAGTTTTTCAGTTGCGGTTTTGTCCCATATAAAGTGTTCGTCTGTAAATCTTCGGTAGCTGCAGCGATTCTTGTTGTATCTTCAGGAAAGACACAGTAAGGTCACTGTCATCGCATATCTGGTTCTAACAATAGTGTAAAGAACTCATATTCCAGGCCATGATGATGTGTTGAGGATATAGTATTAGACAAATATTTGTCTTTGAGAGTATCGGTTGAGCAATGCCTAGCACGCTTGTCTGCCTTCCTGAAGTCATCTGTTCGAATCCGTATCGATGCTGTGGATGGTTTAAATTAACCTGGACTCACATGTCGACCCAATTATCTCGGAATAGTTATAACATATGATATGATGCATTGAAGAGATTAGAACAAGAATCGCCATGGCGAAGGCAGCCTTTTGCAAGACGAAAAACATACTGACTAATAAAAAGATGTCATTTGCAACGAGAAAAAGAGTGTTAATGTGCTACATAGAACCTATGCTTTTGTATTGATGTTAAGCGTGGACAATGATCAGACAAGCTGAAAAACATCTGCTGGCTGCGGAAATGTGGTTTCTGAAGAAAACGCAAAGAATACTACTGACAGACAGAAAAAATTAATGACCAAGTCCTACAAGAAACAAATGAAAACCGTAAACTGATTAGAGAAATTAGACAAAGACAGTCTCAATATTTTGGTCACGTCATGAGAAGAAATAAACGTGAGAACTTGGTGACAACTGACAAGATCGAGGGAAAGAGAACAAGGGGAGGGCAAGAGAAGTAAATACCTGGATAGCTTGACCACGTTGTATGGTCGAGACAAGAACACTGAGCTGATCTACGACTCTGGTGATCGAGTGAGATCGCAAAACATGACTACCCACGCCTACCGGCATCCCACATGATGATGATAATATCGACCCAGCCTAAAATTTGTACCAAGATATATATACACTGGAAAGTAAAGGTAGCCGATCTAATATTTCCCACAATACCCATAGAGAACTGCTTGGCCTATAGCATTATGAGGCTATCAACATAAACTAAGTACATCCCAGGCCTTCATACAGGGTCCTTATCCACCAGTACCGTGTCATCTGCATAGCATACGAGCCGGTCACTCAAAGCAATGGCAAACTACTGAGCATAATCTTGCCAAGAAATCAACAATCAGATGAAAGAAGCTGATGTTGACAGCGATGTCCTGTAAAGGATATGCGAAAAATATATTGTTTATATTATAACCTCCAATTAGTATACCTGTCTCTTTGATCTCTCTCATTATTACTTCGTTATAGAGGAAGAGGAGATCCGGTGATAAAACACATCCCTGTCGTACTCCTAGCTTTATTTGTTCATAATTAAATATTTTAATTAAATAGAGATGGAAGGGAACATTATTCACCATTTGGACAGTTTTAAATACCTAGGGGCATTTATAACATCAGATGGAAGATGCACAATAGAGATTAATGAGCAGAATAGGGCAAGCAAAGGCTGCATTTCAGAAAATAAAGACAATCTTATGCAATAAGTCACTATCATTGAATGTAAGATAGAGAGTGCTGAAGTGCTAAATAAACATGTTTTGTTGTATGGCTGTGAATCTTGAAATGTAAATGTACAAATTAGAAAGAGATTTGAAGCAACTGAGATGTGGTTCCTGAGATGAATTTTGCCAATTCTTTGGACTGCCAGAGTAACTAACAACGACTGCCTGAAAAAGGTCAATGAAACTATAACATTATATACAAAAATAAGAAAGAGACAAACAGCTTTTATTGTTTGGTCATGTGATAAGAAAGGCATTTGAGAACATCGTGGCAACTGGAAAGATTGAGGGGAAGAGAGGCAGAGGCAGAACAATAGAAATGACGGTGGGTTGATTTAGACAGTGGCAAGGAGGAATATCAACAGGGAGTTGATTCACAAAACCAAAGACCGAGATCTGTGGAGAGTCATGAACCCCTTTGCAAGGTGGAATTGCATTTGATGATGACGATGATTTGTTCACAGTCACGCTGCATTGTTCTTGAAATTCTTTAACCGCTTTCCGAACATCTTTATTAAGTCTCATGTTTTCAACTACCTCTTTCCTCTCTTCAATCATACTTTTATTTGTCTTTTAATTGTATTAGCATTAAATAACTCAATTTCTAAATCTTTTATTAATAAGTATGTTGTCAATTTGGTTGAGTAATTTCTTATTAGGGCTTGTCAATGTGTAAGTTCGTCTTTGATGGTGTTTAAACCAGGCGTTTATAATAGTCGACTTATAATACAGAGAGTAGAATAATAGACATGGAGAGAACACGGATGCAGCTACAGGAGATAACAAAACCATAGGATGGCTGGGCTTGACGTGGTTGAGTGTCAGGAAATCTCTGTGACCAAGTGGTTATTCCGCCTGCCTCATGCTCAAAGGTTGTGGGTTCGATTCCGGACTACGTCATTTGATTTATGAGTGCAGGAAATGACCATGTGTTCACATGCATCCACTGTGGACCAACACTTAAGCGCGAATTGGCCTGATCAGTCACAATCGCCACCACCGTGGGTTGTAGTTATTAAGCCTTTTTAAAGCACAATGTAGCAAACTATCGTCTGTCAAGACGGCATGGTGCCAATTATAATTTTCATATCAATGATATTTGCCCATTCTATTAGTTTCTCTGCTCTTTCATTTCTTGTGCCTAAACCATAATCCTCTGTCCATCCTCCATGTTTCCCTTTCCTACTTTTGCATTAAATTCTCCTAGTATTATTTTTATTTCTTGTGATCTAATTTTAGACACCGCCATTTCTACTTCGTCGGAAAAGTGTTTTAAGTTTTCGTGACTACTGCTTGTTGTTGATAGTTATACTTGCATAAGTTTTATATCTATTGCTTTGTTGATCCTGCAGCTTCCGCAGCTTGCCTTGTTTCAGACTTATTGGTGTTACCTTTCCTATGTAGTAAACTAGACAGGCCGAGAGAGGGATCGTGCTTCATGGGCAACACATGGTCTCTAAATTCAGCCCAGGCGTTGTATTATGGAGAGTTATAACTCAATTTTACAAACAATCGTCTGTCAAGACGGCAAGGTGCCAGTCAGTCACTCAGTGGTTTGCCTTTAATTTTGACCATAATAACTCTCGCTGAAATACACCAGTGACCATTAATTGCCTTGGCTGTCATGTATATCCCCTCCAGAATAAAGTATTGTGTGCTTGTCGGTTATAATTTTACCCGATTCCTTTCATCTCATCTCACTTATACCTAGGATATTCATTTACATGCTTTCCATTTCTCTTATCACATTGTTCAACAACCCAAGCCCATTTAGTGTCCTAACATTCCATGTTCCTATTTTACATTTATTCATTTTAGTTATCGTTCTGGCATCAGTGGCTGGATGATGGTCTGGTATCACATGTAGCTCATGTCTGTCCCGACTGAACAAGGATGCCATAAGACAGCCATTAACGTCCTTTACGGCCTCTAAATAGTGGTTAGTCATTAAGTCTTGGGGAGATAATGTGGTGGTTTCCTCTTACCTTCCACATCTACATAGGAGGTCTTTTACATGTGCCTTTGACACCATTTCCGAATGTCAGGATAAGTGAATGCCCTGCTCAGCTGCAGAATTGTCCACTTATCGCGGTAGATATTCTGTAGTCAGGGCTTCTTTGGCCACAGTATTGTGTGTTTCCCGTCCACTACCACTCGAAGGTGGTCTAGCAAAGTATGTACAAGTGCCTTCATCATCATCATCATCATCATCATCATCATCACCATCATCATCATCATCAGGTGGCCTGCCAGCTGGTGTAGGCGTTCATGGCTCTCCATAGATCTCGGTCTTTGGTGTTCTGGATAAACTCTGCTGATGATATTTCACCATGCCACCGTCTCAATCCATCCAGCATCATTTCTCTTGGTCTGCCTCTGCCTCTCTTCCCCTCGATCTTTCCAGCTGTCACGATTTTCTCAAATGCCTCTCTTCTCATTACATGACCAAGGAAAGATGTTTGTCGCTTTCTTATTGTTGTATATAGTGTTCTAGTTTCATTAGCCTCTTTCAGGCAATCGTTGTTAGTTACCCTGGCAAGTTCTGCGTTCTACGTTCTTCCTAGAAGCAACAGAGATGCTGTTTTTGAGACAAATGTTGCGAATTAAGGCGAGTAAATGTATTAGGATCTCAATGCAGCCAAATCAACATTCTGTTTATAAATGGAATATAAATTAAAATCCGAACGAAAGGGGAACACGAGAAAACAGAAGAATGAAACAAGTTCATGTAGCCAAGACTATTCTTCAAATCATGTATTTATTTACTTACTTTGTATCTTTTGTAAATATTCCCCCTTGTCAGTTTAAATGTCACAGTGTAATAATTAGACAATGCGGGCGGGATAATCGTTCTTTGAACCGCCTCTTGTGGCACGGGATCTGGTGTTGACATATCCGGCTCAAATTAAGCATCGGAACAATTGAATGGCGATAATAATACACAGCTATTTACAATGTGAGGCTATTAAACTCTGAGTTAAGACGGGCTGGAGATGGGAAACTATGGATTTTTCATGTCTGGTTATTGACATAAGCTGTTGTTCTCAAACAACGCAAATTCTTTGTTTCTTAATTTACTAAGCGGCATATGTATGTTAAGGGCCTGGTCATCAAGTAAATAGAAGTATTTGATGTTCATGGTATAAACTTTATTTCTGAAACATTCTTTGTCTTTTTCAACTTTAAATTATTATTATGTGTCTCCTGCTCCTCCTCCTCGACCCCCTTCATCATCATCATGATCACCATATTCTTCTGATTTTTCTTCTCTATTTCTTTTTCATTTCTCTTTCAACGGGAGTGAGTTACACGGAATTATGCAATTATTAAAAAGTAATAAAGGACCCTTATCCACTTCATAAGGCGTGTTAGACAAATGGTGGTATACTCAGCTTAATATAAGTCAATCGGCACTCGAAAGTGATGTGGTCAAAATAAGTCAGTCGGCACTTTAAAGTGATGTGGTCAATATAGGTCAATCGACACTTTAAAATGATGTGGTCAATATTGCCTTTACTTTCGAAGACATTTCCTGGTACCTATTTTAGAATGGTCTTGCCTGAGTGTCCAGGTCAAATTTCAAAATCAGCTTAGGAATTCGAACCTAGGATCACAGGGCTGAGAGGCAAGCCTCTACTCACTAAACTGCCGCGTTCATTTATGCGGAAGCCTCAGGCTCAAATATTTCTGTCTTCTCCGTGTATGTGTAAGGTTTAATTTTTCTAAACTAGTTCCATTCTAATTATTTATAGTTAATAGGCCTGTAGTGTGTGTGTAACGAATGAATGTCGTATTAGTTACTTGTTCTTCTTTACCACTTTAGTGTCGTCCCTGGAGTGAAGAGAATCGATACCCACATTTGTTTTAATTCAATATCTCTATTCTGGAGATATCCAGCAGACTCCGTCCACACACTCCCTCAATCTGAAGACACCTTCCTCTCACTCTTACTCACCCCTGGATCATGCCCCCTCTCATTCTTCCCCAACATAACATACTTGACAACTCTCGCTTCAACAAATAAAAACAAGAAATTTATTAAAGCAAAGAGTATATGTAGGAGAAGTGTATGTGTGTATAAGGTGTAGAATGTGTGACGTGTATTCTAATGGTAGACCAGTGATTTAGAAGCAAAGTCTGTAACATCATAGTGCTTAGCACACAACAGCACCATTTTTTCCGGACAGTGAACCTCACCCAGAAGATGACGACTTTCTCCAATCACTCGAACAAACAGGATGCTGGTAATCCGATAGACACTGTTGATCTTGGTCTCCACTCCACCACACGGTGAAGTTACTCTGTTTCCTAATATTTGTTTGAACTGATAGTTCTCCAATTAACTGAAATGTCACTTGGGGAAACTCTACTGTTTATTAGTTTCTGGTTATAACATTTTCCCCTCTTTTAGAACACAACCTATTAATGTTTGTTAGGTAGATGTGTATATAGCTATATATATATATATATATATATATATATATATATATATATATATATATATATATATATATATATATATATATATATATATATATATGTCCTTAGTATGCGAGTTATTAATCTTCGGTGATGAAGCTTATCACTCATTAAACACAACACTTCTGTTCATACAATTCCACTCAGCAGAAGCCAGGTTCCCGCAAACCAACTTGGGTATAAGCCCTATGTAGCGGCCTCTCAGCAACCTCTGTCTTCAGATGCTGAGCCATCATTGTGTCAAACTTTGAAACTGCTTCTTCGAAGTAAACCCTCTCCCACTCACGTAGAACACTCAAGGGGAACTGTACATGGAACCTGTAGAGCAGATAACATCATGGTGAGGGCAACTCAGTCCTGACCGTAATTAGGTGATTGTATGCAATTAACAGCACTCAGATCTATAACAGAGATCCGATCTCTGTCATGCGGCCAAATAAATCAATCATATGATCTGAGACATGACAACACCAGGAAAGAATAACGGAACGGGTAGAAACCCAGCAGATGCCCTACTGGAAGATCCTACCATTACACATTCCCCTCCTCCCTCTCAACCATCCTTAATCTCTCTAATTATTATTCCACTACATTGTCCTCAACTTCCTGAGTAAAACGATATATAACACAAGCTACTTGAAGCCACAAAATAGAATACTAGTGCCGACGCTCCTATGATACTTTCTAGCACCGCACTTATAGAACATTCTATCACTAATCCTAATACATTATATCACTACACAGTACTGTACTCTATTCATAATCATACTCTTAAGTAGATATAATTAATTGCCTACCATATTTCTATTCCTGTTGTTACTCGAGAAACTAGGCAATCCGATTGGATCTATGTCCGTGGATAACTATCCCTACTAAGATAGGCTAGTCCCTCTAATATACCACAACTGGGAATTATCCCCAATTCTACACTTCAGAATGTTTTCCTCGACTCCATCCACCTGTTTACTGCACTGGGTTTTATATAGGTGCTTGAGTGAGTCACCGGAAAGTCCAGACGCCAATCAGTCCAGAATCTGGCTTTGTCCTCCTGTTTCCAGACTAACCAGAGTCAATTAGCTGTCAATTTTCCTTTTCATCTGTGGAGTTCTTTGTCTCATCCAACAAATATCCGGGTTGTCTGTAAGCCAAAGACCTTTCTCCCCTTACATAATCCTTCTGACCTCTAGCAGGCATTCTGTCTATCACTTGCAACGACCCACTTCCGTTTGGTAGACAAATGTCGCCAGTACACACCTCTCGAATAACATCCTGTCATCAAACTTGTCGACTATGTGTAGACAACTCTACGTGACTCCCTTTGATCTCATACACACTGTTGACCAGGTGTCGAGAATCTGTACAGACGTATTGTCCTCAGTTTGTTCACCATAAAAGCGTCAATTGTGTTAGCAAAATAATGTCGGGTTTGGTTATCATTGATCGACTGACAAGTTACTTTATCCTGTGACATAGGCCCCCTCCTAAGAGAGTAGTCCGCAACAACTCTTTCTTCTTGGAGGTTCGATCCAGATGATCTATTCCTCTTCTTCAGGAGCTGGATGTCTAGACAGGAAATCAGCTCCAACATTTTCCTTCCCAGGTATATACTCCACTGTAAATTGGTATGGCTGAAGTAGCAACGACCACCGCATCAAACGGGCGTTGAGCTTCTGAGAAGTGGCCAGGAATATCAAAGGTTGATGATCCGACTGAACTCGAAACTGAACTCCATACAAATAAGGCTGGAATTTTTGTACAGCCCATACGAGAGCCAAACACTCTCTCTCAACGGTCGAATAATTCATCTCAGCCGGGAGAAGTTTCTTGCTTGCGTATGCCACTGGTTTCAAAACTGAAGCATCGTCTTTTCCTTCCTGTAACAAAGCTGCCCCAATCCCAATCCCACTTGCATCCGTTCTCAACACAAATGATTTGGAAAGGTCCGGGAGCTGTAACACAGGTTTGCTGACCAAGGCCTCCTTCAACTGACTGTAGGCACTCTCACATTCTGGTGTCCAAACTATTTGGTCTGGGAATCCCTTTTTCAAGGTTTCTGTTAAAGGAGCTCCCAGTTCTGTGAAATGTGGGATAAATTTGTGGTAGAACCCACACAACGAGAGAAACGATCGCACATCCTTCTTCGTTTTTTGGCCTTGGAGCAGTTCTGATTATCTCTAGGTTCTTTTCCTCTGGGACAATGTGTCCTGGAGTGATGGTGTGACCTAGAAATTCCAGAGTCTGGTAGCCGATCATGCACTTGGTTGGGCGAGCTGTAAGCCCTGCTTCCTTGAGCCTATTGAAAACACTTTCCAAGGATTGTAAATGGTCATCCAAACTGTCACTGGAAATCAGAATATCATCCATGAATGAGATGATGGACGGATCCTTTAAAGGATCTAGTAAAGTCCTCATCATGCGAGTAAACACACTAGGTGCATTGCTGAGTCCAAATGGCATGACCTTGAATTCATAATGTCCACTGGGGGTACTGAAGGCCAGTAGCGGTCTAACCTCTGGTTTGACCGGAATCTGATAATACCCGCGACTCAGATCCACCTTAGAGAAATACCTTGCCTTATGGAGCCTCGCAAATAACTGAGTTGGATTCGGCAAAGGTTCCACCTGAAATTGTGTATGGCTGTTCAGAAGTCGGTAGTCTATACACAACCGGTGTTCTCCACTTGGTTTTCGTAACAAAACTACCCCCGCATTGTATGGGGATGTGGAAGGTGCAATCACGTCATCCTCCAACAGTTTCTGTATTTCCTCCTCCAGGGCCTTTTCCTTAGAGAATGGCACTGGGTAAACCTTTTGGCGAACAGGCTCTTGAGTGGTCAAAGTCATCTCGAACTCCACCAACCTCGTTCGTCCTGGTTTATCAGTCAGTATCTCCTTATGAGACTCGAGAACCTGGGTAATCTTTTCCCTCTCCTGGGAAGTCAGATCAGGGTTCACCTGTACATCCTTGTAGGTTTCCTGGTGTACCATGGGATATTCCCTTCCCTCGTTGGTTCCCACTTCTGTCTCCACTGCAACTGCCATTGCCAGGAGGTGAGCTGCTTTTTCTCCTGGTCTCTCTTCGTATTTCCGCAAGAGATTGATATGGAAAATCTTCGACTTTCCCCGTATCCGGATCTGATAGTTCGTTCTGGATATCACCCTTTCCACGGGAAATGGTCCTTGCCAACCTATCTCCAGTTTGTTGTTTCCCGTTGGGAGTAGCAACAATACTTTGTCTCCCACCTCTAGAGATCTGTCTTTCGACCTACGATTGTAGTAAGCCGCATGTCTTTTTCTGGCCTTTTTCAAGTTTTGATTCGCCAGAGTCCATCCCTTGTGAAGTTTTTCTTTCAGTTCCTCCACATATCTGTAAGAAGAGATCACTTCTTCTGATGTCCCCTCTTCAGTCCAACTCCTCAACATGGCTTCCAACGGTCCTTTGATTGGACGACCAAACAGCAACGTAGCGGGTGGTAGTCCTGTTGAGCCATGAGGAACTTCCCGATAGGCAAAGAGTGCTGCTGGGATATATTCATCCCACCTATCAGGTTTTTCCTGCGCTAGTTTCCTGAGCATTGTCATCAACGTGCCGTTGAAACGCTCTACTTGTCCATTGGCTTGAGGGTGGTAAGGGCTGGTATGGATATGGTTAGAGTGGAACACCCTAAATACCTCCTCCATAAGTTTTCCACAAAACTGGGACCCATTGTCCGTCAGTATTTGATCAGGAAAGCCTAATCTAGTAAAGGCCTCCATCAGTGCGTCCGCCACTCGTTTCGAGTCAATCTTGGTCAACGGTATGGCTTCACCCCACATAGTACAGCAATCCACCATGGTGAGTATGTACATGTTCCTCTTCCTAGTCCTAGGAAGTGGACCCACAATATCGATGGCTACCCTCTCGAAAGGAGAGTTCATGATGGGCATTTCACCCAAGACCACCGGCGCTGTCCAGTGTTTCGGTGCCACCCTCTGGCACTCAGGGCATGACTTCACATACCGACGCACATCACCTGTCATTCCCGGCCAATAGTAATGGCAGGAAATTCGCTGCATCGTGGCGGCAATACCCATATGCCCACTGAATGAGATGGTATGCCCCATATGAAGAATCTGGGAACGATGGGCCTTTGGGACCACCAACTGACCATGTAGGTTGTCTCCCCTTCCGGCTCTCCTGTAGAGTATCCTATTCTTCATATAGTACTGCCCCCGTTTGGGTGGATCAGCACTTTTCTGCAGCTTTTTGTAGCAAGGACGTAGAGTAGCATCCTCACTCTGGGCAGTTCGCAACTCCCCTGGCAGTGGGTTAGTCACATTGGCTTCTGCCTCATCCGTTTTCGTCTGAGAGCGAGTCTGAATTGCTCCCATATGGATTGGCTCCCTGGGCATTCCCAGAAAGACATACCGGCAACCGAGGATTACGGGAAAAATGGGATCAGTCAACACCGCGGCCTTGATGGTGCCGGTGACATATCTTGACCGAATCTCCACTCTGGCAATGGGCAATTTCATGGCTACAGCACTCTTCTGTGCAGGCTGTATCTCCATGGTTTCACCTGTGAATTGTTCTGGATGTACCAGATCCGCAGAAATCACGGCCTCCCCGTCCAGTCCTGTGTCGTATAAACACTCCACTTGACGACCGTTAACTTCTACCAATTCCACTACAGGTGGTTTTTCCTGGTCTGGAGTCTCTTCTTCGGCCTCGACCTGTTCGGTGGGCTCCACCTTAGGTTTTCCGGGGCACACGACGAATTGAGTGTCTCCTGACTTTCCCCTGCAGTCAATAGCATTGTGTGTATTCGACCTGCAGTGTTTGCACCATTTCCCTGTCCTAGATTTTCTTGTGCCGGACTTGAGTGAGCTCTCCTGGTGGTGAGCTTCCTTGTCGACCTTGGCATTGTCAGTGTCCACCTGCGTTGAAGTCACTTGACATGCCGCGAAGTGAGGGTTCTTAGCCTTCGATTTGCAATCCCTCGTATTGTGAGAAGGTGACTTACAAATCGAACACCACTTCTCCGACCATGGTCGTTTATGTGTAGAGCTCGAAATTTTCTTGCATTCCCCCTTTGTCTTCTCCGAACTCTCCTCTGAAGTTTTGACATATGGTTCCGCCTTTTTAGTTCCTGTGCTTTTTGCTTTCTTCAGGTTATGTTTTTCCTGACTTTTGGTGTTTGTAGAAATGTTCTCTGTTGCCTCCCCATGGACCTCGACGAACCGTTCTGCCAATTTCGTCACCATGTCGATTCGTTCCGCCCCTTGTTCTCCCAAGAATGTCCTGAGAGGTTTCGACATTTGCTTCCGCATCTGGTCGACTACCGTGAGCTCTTCCAGACTCTCATAGTCATGCGCAAACCCAGCCAAATCCATCCACTTATGGAGATATGCTTTCAGACGCAGACTATAGGCGGCGAACAACTCCCCCGGTTCTCGTTTCGCTCCTCGAAATTTTTTCCGGTAGGTATGGGACGTAACTTCAAAACGTTTAAGCAAAGCCGTCTTCAACTCGTCATAATTGTTCTCATGTCCTGGTGGCAGGCGAGAATAAACCTCGTAACCGGTCCCGCGTAATCCCTGGGATAGCTTGAGATTCCATTTGTCACGCTCCAGACCCATAGCAACTGACATAGCCTCGAAGCGTTGAAGGTACTGGTCAATCTTCTCTTTGTCCTCCTCGTAGATCGCTAGAGGGAACTTCATAGCATGGTAGCTATGTCCACTTACTGGTGTTGAGCCAGGGAGAGAGGAACCTCCCACTGCTCCCTCAGTTTCCCCACTAGATTGCCTCTTGAGCTCGAGTTCCCGCATCCGGTACTCATGCTCCCTTTTCTGAGCCTCTTGCTCCGCTTCCCGTTGCTTAGCAGCTTGCTCAACCTCAAGTAACTTAGCAGCTTGCTCTGCTTCCAATTTTTTAGCTTCTATTTCCAGCCTTCTCATGGCTTGCTCAGCCTCAAGTTGCCTAGCAGCTTGTTCTGCTTCCAATTTCTTAGCTGCTTGCTCTGCCTCCATCCTTCTCAATTCCAACTCGGCCTTTCGATCTTCCCTTTCTGCTTGACGATATTCCCTCTCCACTTCCTGTATGTAATCCGTTAGAGCAGAACCCGACAATCCTATTTCTTCCCCCTTTGCCCTAAGTTCCGCCGTAGTTAATCTAGGAGTGGCCATTTTACAGAGAGGTAACTCAACAGATAGAGTATAGATTATCTCTAAACCAATATATAGCTAATGACCAAATACTATTAATCTATATATTTATAACACACCATACAACACAACACAATCACTCAGTGACAAGAGTAGAATCAGGACCACAGACCTATGCAGACGTGTGAAGTGTGAACAGGTAAGATAAGTCCTAACACCTATCCACATTCACTCTAGCTGGATTCTCACTAATAGGATATCTCCATCCTCTAACTAAAGATCCCGTGTTAAAAGATCCCGTTGTCTAAAGATCCCGCTGTCCAAAGATCACGTTTACGAGCCCCCAATAAATGTAGTGTGTGTGTAACGAATGAATGTCGTATTAGTTACTTGTTCTTCTTTACCACTTTAGTGTCGTCCCTGGAGTGAAGAGAATCGATACCCACATTTGTTTTAATTCAATATCTCTATTCTGGAGATATCCAGCAGACTCCGTCCACACACTCCCTCAATCTGAAGACACCTTCCTCTCACTCTTACTCACCCCTGGATCATGCCCCCTCTCATTCTTCCCCAACATAACATACTTGACAACTCTCGCTTCAACAAATAAAAACAAGAAATTTATTAAAGCAAAGAGTATATGTAGGAGAAGTGTATGTGTGTATAAGGTGTAGAATGTGTGACGTGTATTCTAATGGTAGACCAGTGATTTAGAAGCAAAGTCTGTAACATCATAGTGCTTAGCACACAACAGCACCATTTTTTCCGGACAGTGAACCTCACCCAGAAGATGACGACTTTCTCCAATCACTCGAACAAACAGGATGCTGGTAATCCGATAGACACTGTTGATCTTGGTCTCCACTCCACCACACGGTGAAGTTACTCTGTTTCCTAATATTTGTTTGAACTGATAGTTCTCCAATTAACTGAAATGTCACTTGGGGAAACTCTACTGTTTATTAGTTTCTGGTTATAACATTTTCCCCTCTTTTAGAACACAACCTATTAATGTTTGTTAGGTAGATGTGTATATAGCTATATATATATATATATATATATATATATATATATATATATATATATATATATATATATATATATATATATATATATATATATATATATGTCCTTAGTATGCGAGTTATTAATCTTCGGTGATGAAGCTTATCACTCATTAAACACAACACTTCTGTTCATACAATTCCACTCAGCAGAAGCCAGGTTCCCGCAAACCAACTTGGGTATAAGCCCTATGTAGCGGCCTCTCAGCAACCTCTGTCTTCAGATGCTGAGCCATCATTGTGTCAAACTTTGAAACTGCTTCTTCGAAGTAAACCCTCTCCCACTCACGTAGAACACTCAAGGGGAACTGTACATGGAACCTGTAGAGCAGATAACATCATGGTGAGGGCAACTCAGTCCTGACCGTAATTAGGTGATTGTATGCAATTAACAGCACTCAGATCTATAACAGAGATCCGATCTCTGTCATGCGGCCAAATAAATCAATCATATGATCTGAGACATGACAACACCAGGAAAGAATAACGGAACGGGTAGAAACCCAGCAGATGCCCTACTGGAAGATCCTACCATTACACATTCCCCTCCTCCCTCTCAACCATCCTTAATCTCTCTAATTATTATTCCACTACATTGTCCTCAACTTCCTGAGTAAAACGATATATAACACAAGCTACTTGAAGCCACAAAATAGAATACTAGTGCCGACGCTCCTATGATACTTTCTAGCACCGCACTTATAGAACATTCTATCACTAATCCTAATACATTATATCACTACACAGTACTGTACTCTATTCATAATCATACTCTTAAGTAGATATAATTAATTGCCTACCATATTTCTATTCCTGTTGTTACTCGAGAAACTAGGCAATCCGATTGGATCTATGTCCGTGGATAACTATCCCTACTAAGATAGGCTAGTCCCTCTAATATACCACAACTGGGAATTATCCCCAATTCTACACTTCAGAATGTTTTCCTCGACTCCATCCACCTGTTTACTGCACTGGGTTTTATATAGGTGCTTGAGTGAGTCACCGGAAAGTCCAGACGCCAATCAGTCCAGAATCTGGCTTTGTCCTCCTGTTTCCAGACTAACCAGAGTCAATTAGCTGTCAATTTTCCTTTTCATCTGTGGAGTTCTTTGTCTCATCCAACAAATATCCGGGTTGTCTGTAAGCCAAAGACCTTTCTCCCCTTACATAATCCTTCTGACCTCTAGCAGGCATTCTGTCTATCACTTGCAACGACCCACTTCCGTTTGGTAGACAAATGTCGCCAGTACACACCTCTCGAATAACATCCTGTCATCAAACTTGTCGACTATGTGTAGACAACTCTACGTGACTCCCTTTGATCTCATACACACTGTTGACCAGGTGTCGAGAATCTGTATAGACGTATTGTCCTCAGTTTGTTCACCATAAAAGCGTCAATTGTGTTAGCAAAATAATGTCGGGTTTGGTTATCATTGATCGACTGACAAGTTACTTTATCCTGTGACAAAGCCCTATCTATCCGAGGGTCTTCTTTGTTTTTTTTCCCTAACTTTTGCCAGAATAATTGTCGCTCGGCCGACTATTGATGGTTAACACATCTCTTTTAGAATTATTATCGTGAACAAATTGCTAATGAGACCTGTCTTTGTCGAATTCGAAATGGTTAGGTGTCGGATCTAACCACTCATGGTCACATAGCATTCGAACCAATTGGTTTCGCTTAAACTCCCAGCCGTAAAAATTGAGCATCCCTCTCTCTCTCTCTCTCCCCCCCCCCCCCCCCCCCCCTCCACCCCAAGAAAAAAAAAAAGAAACAAACTCCTAAGTCCAAGTAGGACATCGCAAAGTCCTAGCCACAACTTTTCCACTTGTATTTACGGAACGTCTCAGGCACGTCTCTCCCTCTTGTAACAGGAAACAACTCAGCCACGCCTCTGCTTACCTACCTGCCTACTTGCCTGCCTGCCTGCCTGTCTGTCTATCTGTCTGTCTGTCTGTCTGTCTGTCTGTCTGTCTTTACAACATTAATTTGTCAGTGTTCGTTTTTCCCTATGTAAATGTAACATGCAAAATTGATGAACGAAAGATGAGTGATTGGAAGGTTCGACAGTACGACGGGCCTGTGTGCCGGATTTGTGACCTTTTAAAAATAAAATTCGTTCGTTAGTTCTCTTTCTCTCTCTCTCTCTCTCTCTCTCTCTCTCTCTCTCTCTCTCTCTTTCTCTCTCTCTTCTCTCTCTCTCTCTCTCTCTCTCTCTCTCTCTATCTCTCTGTCTGTCTGTCTGTCTCTCTTTCTTTCTTTCTTTCTCTTTCGAAATCACAAAAAGTCTCAGCCATGGCTCTTCCTCTTGTATCTACGAAATGTCTCTTCGGCTTCTCCCTCGTGTGTAAATATGCAACGTGTCAGTCTGCGTCTTTGTCTTGTACTAAAGAAACATATTAGCCATGCTTTTCTCTCTCTCTCTCTCTCTCTCTCTCTCTCTCTCTCTCTCTCTCTCTCTCTCTCTCTCTCTCTCTCTCTCTCTCTTACTTTCTCTCTCTCTCTTTTAGAAAGTTCTAAAACGTCTCAGTCACGCCTCTCTCCCTCTCGCTTTAGAAACTATAAAGCGTCTCAGTCACGCCTCTCTCTCCCTCTCTCTCTCTCTCTCTCTCTCTCTCTCTGCATAGGGAATATAAAACGTCTCAATCATGTCTCTCTCTCTCTCTCTCTCTCTTTCGCTCTCTCTCACTTTCTCGCTCTCTCTCTCTCTCTCTCTCTCTCTCTCTCTTTCTCGCACTCTCTCTTTCTCTCTCTGTCTCTCTTTAGAAAATATAAGACGTCTAATTCACGCCCCGCCTCACCCTCTCTCTGTCTGTTTCTCTCTCGCCCTCTCTCTCTCTCTCTCTCTCTCTCTCTCTCTCTCTCTCTCTCTCTCTAGAAAATATTAAATGTCTCAGTCATGTATCTCTCTCTCCCTCTGCCCTCCCTCCCCCTCTCTCTTTAGAAAATATAAAAAGCCTTAGTCATGTCTGTCATCTTCTTTCGCCCTTTACCTCCCGTTACGGCATATTCCCCCAACCAAGTCACTTCAAGCCCTCTGTCACACGTCGTTCTTGATGATAATATCACGAAGTTCTTACGATGATACTGTTCATGATATTGATGATAAGTTTTTGTGTGATGGTCGTTGTCTAGGTAACGATGTTCATGGTGTGTCACTTGAGATATCTAACTGTCTCTTAATCCAACTCACCCCCGCAGTGCATATTCACCAGGCATTAAACAAGATTCCGTTGGCGCACATAATCCTTTATTACAGAAATAAGACGGACAAACGGAACATGTTTATACATCCAGAAACAATGTAATCCATAGAATGTAAATATCCTCCTCACAATTTAACCAGCACACATCAATGCCTTCTCACGGCCTGCTTCTTATCTCAATCCACACGACAGGTAATCCAGCTACAATCCACGGCTGGATCTCCCACAATACAACCCACACATTGGGTTGGAGCCACTGCTCAACTATAGAACCCACTCTGGGTTTAGGCCTACACTCACTACAGAACCCACTCTGGGTTCAGGCCTGTCTTCACAACTAGGAGAACAACACAACACGGAGATCTCTCTTAAACGACCTGACCCGTAGTCGGTCTCTTCTCTCACTGACTTTCCAGTCTCCTGACTTCACACAACACACAACTGTCTTTCGACCCATCCCCCCTGGGGCCTTCCACTCATATCCGCCCCATTATTTCTGAGGGTTGATTGTTTTCCTCGTATCCAGGTCACTCACCTTACTGTCTCCCACTTTCATCTCCATTATTTCTCGTGCCCGGTCACTCAACTCAATGTCAATGACCCAGGCTTATGTCATCACCCCCCTCTTAAAAGAAAACTTCGTTTTCAAATATTGGGCGACTAAAACTTACTAAACATGTGACCCAGACATATTGCCTGGGTAGCCCTAAGTATGGCTCCATCTCACTTTAGCTACCACCCTAAATAATACATCAAATAATAATAATACATTATAGGAAAGCATTATACTTATGTACCCACAGGTCTCTTACTACTTCACGACCCCACAATACTATTTGTGTACCGACCCTATATCAGGTGGTTCTGTTCTTGCATCAACCCACCTCTGATTCCTGTCGATGCTGTGTCTACCTTTCATGTACCCATGACTCATGGTACCTCTACAATTACCACATCTGTTTGCTATCCCTAGCCCTGGGTCAGTAATGTCGCGAACACTCTTTTGACCTGACTCAACTTTCCTATCTGCATATTGCACCGTTACACTTGCGTCTCTGTTTAGTCTGAACTTTTTATTCAATCTTGGCCCATTTATCTGGCACCTTTCTTTCTGCTGCATACGCCTTATGCCTATGTGCCCTGCACATGCACTATCCTGAGCTGTTCTAGTATATCGGTCTCTATGTGCTAAAGGTACTGCTCCTTGACAACGTGCAGTTCTGCTATCTGAAAACCTGCGAGTGAGAACATTGTTCTTCCTCTCGAAGCACCATCTACCTTTCTTTGACTGCCTATGTTCTACTCTCCTACACCCTTGGGAACATTTGTTCAGAGTAGTATCTTGTCTCTGGGAGCCACTAGAACTATATTTGGGATCCATTCTCATCTGCTCAGCTGTACTATCCTTGTCCTGAGTTCCTGTGTCTACTTCAAGTGCCTCTTCTACCTCAGCTATACTCTCTAATTTAGGTTCTCTTGTGGTAACTACCTCATTACTGCTTACACTATATTTTCGGTCCCAATAAACTACTTCCTCTTCTGTACACTCTTTAACTCCTATAACATTTCCTATGATCAAATCCGCCACTGGTGAGTCCAAAACACACGCTGTCACTCTTCCAGTGATATATGGTGTTTTTACTGTTATTATGGCTACTGGGTAGAACTCTACTGTGCCGTTGAATGTTATGCATCTTATCTTTTTCCCTGTATAATCCGAGGGATCTATTAAACTTCTCCTCACTCCGATAGACGTACATCCGGAATCCCTAATTGTTAACGCTGGTCTATCATTGACAAATCCCTGATGCAGCTTCAGACTTCCTCCTTCATGCACTGCTGATCCTGCTTTTACTGTATGACCACATATTAGGACTGGCTGACTGTCTTTTTCAAAAAGAGGTTTGCACCCACTACAATCTTCATTGTTCAGCGTCTCAATTACTTGCGCTGCATTTGAGTGCTCTGTTTCTCTCATCCTACATTGATGGCTGATATGCCCTTTCCTTCCACATTTGAAACAAGTAATCTCCCTTTTACTGTTGTTCGTTGGTCCATCTGATGGTTGTGCATCACACTCTGCTGCCTTGTGTCTCCAGCTCCCACAATTCCAACATCCGGCATAATTTTGACGTCTCTGGAAGTTTCCTCTTCTATATGGGTACCGTCCTACTCTACCAACATTGTTTCCTCGGAAACCATTATCTTGAAGTTCTTGCTGCTCACCTTTCTGTGCTGAATCCACACTTTTCGCCCTTGGTCTGATGACCGGATTCTGGTCCTGTTTAGTGTACGCTGCACAGACTATTTCCTCACTCATTAGTTTCCCAATAGATACGTTAGGATGTGCAGTCATGTAGTTTTGCCCTAACTGAGACATTGTGTCTATGTCCTTTGGCTTCCGTTCCTCAAAGAAAGCCACTAAATTTGTGTTACATGAAGCTAATACTTTGTCTCTTAACACTAAATCTACTAATTTATTAAAATCTTTCCCTACTTCTGCGAGCTCCATCCATTTGTTAAATGTGTTCTTGACTGTGTTAACAAAGTCTGTGAAATCTTGATTTGTCTCTGGCACTAACTGTCTAAACTTTGTCCTATATCCATGCTCAGTGAGTTGGAACTTTGTCAGCAAACGTTGACGTAATATAGTGTAGTTGTTTCTTTCTTCTACAGGTAAATTGAACATGGTGTCTAGTGCCTTGCCCGTAAGAAATTCGCCAAGTCGCATCGCATACTCTGCCTCTGGAATGCCTAATGTTTTTACAGACGATTCGAATCTCCCAAGATAGGATTCAAGGCAATCCCGGTCCGTAAAATATGGCAGTTTTAATCTCTGTGACGACTGCGACGGTTTTCTACTTTCCTCACTTTGACCCTTCGATGCAAATTCTAACTTTTTAATAGCAATTTCCGCTTCCATCTTAATCTTCTCTTTCTCAATTTCCATTCTCATGTGTGTCTCTCTCTCTTCCTGTAGACGCTTGGTTTCCATTTCAGCCTGTCTTTGTTCTCTCTCAGCTTGTCTCTGGTCTCTTTCAATCTGTTGTTGTTCTTTTGCTTCGGCATACTCTTGTAACTCTTTACCTTTCAGGCCTATTCTTTCACCTGCTTCAATATAATCCATTAAAGTAGGAATCTTGTACTTGTGGACACGTTGCTGTGAATCAGCCAACTATAAATGTACAGACTCTGCTGTTAGTCTTTGTGTCACTTCCCTAAGTACACCCGCACTCCCTGTGTACGTAAATCCGTAGTGCTACAATATCACTCTGTACTCACCCAGTCACTCTATAAGCACTAGGTAGTGAGGGGGGAAGTATCACCTATACTCCCTTATATCTATATATCTATGACCAAAAGTTCATAAAGTCCCTGGAAATATTGTTAAACATACATATAAATACATATACAAACAAATGGATGATAACACTAAGTGATGACTATCCAACGCTAGACTTCACAAGCTGAGTACCCGGAGACGATGATCACACAGAAATAAACCACAGTAACAACCACAAGCTTGTGTAGAGACACCCACAGTGCGCGTAAAATATAAACTGACTCAGATACCACTAGATAGTAGACACGACAAAAGTTCACAATAATAGCATATATCCGAACACAGCAAATATTATATGCAAATATTATGAAAAGAAAGAGAAACAAAAACAATTTATAGCATCAACATATACACAAATCTGACGTCAGACAACTCGGCTCTAGATATTGGTTAAGACTATTTCAATGCCACTGCATGACACGTTAACTCATTAACGTTTTTCTTACATAAATATCGTAAGCACCAGAAAGAATATATATTTGTGTGCTGTATCCCGACTCTCGAGAAACACCCCAAAAAATCCCCTACTCTTGACAAACACTGGACCACATACAAGTAACAGCTTAACAACCGAAAACAATATTTATAAGACAATGAGCAGCAAACAGAATGTCCAAATCGTTGGCCGATAAATATGTGCCCACTAATCCGTCGCCAAAAGTTCTTATTTTGCTGTTAATAGTTTTTCACAATATGCTGAAAATGTCTGTGTTACATTCTCCGAAATGATTACGACGCTAAATTTCAAAGCGACTTGTTGTTTTGTTGAGTGGTTCGTGAATTCACGTGGTGATCACCAGTTCCAACTGTCGACAAAAGTTGAAGATGATAGTGATATCCAAACTGTTCTGTCTCGACACAGTCCGTAACGTTATTGTACTTTCTCTGTACGTGGTGGTACCACAATAATAATCCAAAGTGTTCTCTCGATATGTTGTTACTTTCGTTGCGGAGATGGCGCTTCGCTGTATCATTAATGTTATGGATTTCCGTTACCCGACAAGATTCACCAACAAGAAAAAGAGAATGGCAGCCAATGTTCAGCGCTTTAAATTTGGGTATATAAATCCTTATCGGCATAGAAGTACAACCATGGTTGCGATGACGATAAGTTAAAACTGTTTGCTCATAACAGAATAATGATGACAACGGCTTGAACAAAGACGAAACATCAAGTCTGGCTTTCTTTCAAAACAACCTTGTTTATCCCGATCTCCTGTGGAAATTCCCAGTAACTTTCCACTGTCCCTAACCTTGACCTTGCCGGACACCTCAAGTCAGTACCTCAGTCTTCTTTGTCACAATAATCCACACTGACTGTCTGTAAAATGACCGGACACTTTTCCGTCATTCAAAAAACACTTTCCACTCAACCTCTCAGTCCCGACACGGCTGCTCTTTTTACTCCCTGGAAATTTTCTCAGTAACTGCTTACTGTTAAACAGCCTTGCCTCCTAAGGTCAACCTTCTTTCTCTTTATCACTTTCAGTGGAAAATACACTTTACACCACTACCCCGCCCCAACTCTGGCGGTAGGGGCACTGTTTCCACCCACTTTTGTCACCCCTCCAGGTGAATACGCAAATGTCAAATCTGTGTATCCTACACATCCATGATAACTCTCCTTCTCGAGAGTTCACTGTCCTCAGTACTTTACCTGTACTGTGCCCTGTCCTCGTAAACAGCGCTGACCCTCTCTCAACCCGGCCTATTAACTGCGTCGACAAATCTTGACCAGTCAACTTGCGACAACACCGTGCGCTTGCCTCCAGCAAACACACCTCAAATATCCCACCACACACAGGATGTTGAGACGAAATTACTCGCTGTCTTCAATCTTTGGTTCAATCCTGTCAAACACACACACTCCAGGACTGACCGCACTTGTTGCAACCACCGTTTTGTCCCCTCGACATTTCCTCTGTGCTGTCCGTTACCAAACACCCCTGCTACTGCAATCGACTTTCCCGGTCGATTTTTGCTGCGTTAATTCTTCTGGCGTGCCCGCTAGCGTCGCAATGACGTTTGCTGACTGTCGTTAATTTACCTGTAGTATGACCTTCACTTGAACTGTCTGCTAGCTGGTGATTTCCGCCGCGTACCCTCACCGCGCGCTGACAGTTTTTCTTCGATGTGGCGTCTTACACACCCAAAAGAGTTGCTGTTAATCTCGTGACGCAGTACTGTCTAAATTGATGGAAAGAAGTCACCGATAACTCCTCTCTTTCAGCAAAGAGCCCACAAATATCTCAGACTGACACCAATGTCTATAATGCAATGGGTTTCTCAATATATCCCCGTCGTCCTTGACCGGAGGAGACCCCAGATTGTCACACGTCGTTCTTGATGATAATATCACGAAGTTCTTACGATGATACTGTTCATGATATTGATGATAAGTTTTTGTGTGATGGTCGTTGTCAAGGTAACGATGTTCATGGTGTGTCACTTGAGATATCTAACTGTCTCTTAATCCAACTCACCCCCGCAGTGCATATTCACCAGGCATTAAACAAGATTCCGTTGGCGCACATAATCCTTTATTACAGAAATAAGACGGACAAACGGAACATGTTTATACATCCAGAAACAATGTAATCCATAGAATGTAAATATCCTCCTCACAATTTAACCAGCACACATCAATGCCTTCTCACGGCCTGCTTCTTATCTCAATCCACACGACAGGTAATCCAGCTACAATCCACGGCTGGATCTCCCACAATACAACCCACACATTGGGTTGGAGCCACTGCTCAACTATAGAACCCACTCTGGGTTTAGGCCTACACTCACTACAGAACCCACTCTGGGTTCAGGCCTGTCTTCACAACTAGGAGAACAACACAACACGGAGATCTCTCTTAAACGACCTGACCCGCAGTCGGTCTCTTCTCTCACTGACTTTCCAGTCTCCTGACTTCACACAACACACAACTGTCTTTCGACCCATCCCCCCTGGGGCCTTCCACTCATATCCGCCCCATTATTTCTGAGGGTTGATTGTTTTCCTCGTATCCAGGTCACTCACCTTACTGTCTCCCACTTTCATCTCCATTATTTCTCGTGCCCGGTCATTCAACTCAATGTCAATGACCCAGGCTTATGTCACCCTCCTTTCTTTAACTAACTCTAGCAACTCACTTCAAGCCCCCCTTTCATTAACTATCTCTAGCAACTCACTCCAAAGCCCTCCTTTCATTACTATCTCCAGCAACTCACTCCAAGCCTTCCTTTCATTAACTATCTCCAGCAACTCACTCCAAGCCCTCCTTTCATTAACTATCTCCAGCAACTCACTCCAAGCCCCCCTTTCATTAACTATCTCCAGCAACTCACTCCAAGCCCTCCTTTTATTAACTATCTCCAGCAACTCACCCCAAGCCTTCCTTTCATTAACTATCTCCAGCAACTCACTCCAAGCCCCCCTTTCATTAACTATCTCCAGCAACTCACTCCAAGCCTTCCTTTCATTAACTATCTCCAGCAACTCACTCCAAGCCCTCCTTTCATTAACTATCTCTAGCAACTCACTCCAAGCCTTCCTTTCATTAACTATCTCCAGCAACTCACTCCAAGCCCCCTTTCATTAACTATCTCCAGCAACTCACTCCAAGCCCTCCTTTCATTAACTATCTCCAGCAACTCACTCCAAGCCCCCCTTTCATTAACTATCTCCAGCAACTCACTCCAAAGCCCTCCTTTTATTAACTATCTCCAGCAACTCACTCCAAGCCCCCCTTTCATTAACTATCTCCAGCAACTCACTCCAAGCTTCCCTTTCATTAACTATCTCCAGCAACTCACTCCAAGCCCCCCTTTCATCAACTATCTCCAGCAACTCACTCCAAGCCCTCCTTTAATTAACTATCTCCAGCAACTCACTTCAAGCCCCCTTTCATTAACTATCTCCAGCAACTCACTCCAAGCCCACCTTTCATTAACAATCTCCAGCAACTCACTTCAAGCCCCCCTTTCATTAATAATCTCCAGCAACTCACTTCAAGCCCTCTTTTCATTAACTATCTCCAACAACTCACTCCAACCCCTCCTTTCATTAACTATCTCCAGCAACTCACTCCAAGCCCTCTTTTCGTTAACTATCTCCAACAACTCACTCCAAGCCCTCCTTTCATTAACTATTTCCAGCACCTCACTCCAAGCCCACCTTTCATTAACTATCTCCAGCAACTCACTCCAAGCCCTCCTTTCATTAACTATCGCCAGCAACTCACTCCAAGCCCTCCTTTCATTAACTATCTCCAGCAACTCACTCCAAGCCCTCCTTTCATTAACTATCTCCAGCAACTCACTCCAAGCCCTCCTTTCATTAACTATTTCCAGCAACTCACTCCAAGCCCCTCTTTCATTAACTATCTCCAGCAACTCACTCCAAGCCCTCCTTTCATTAACTATCTCCAGCAACTCACTCCAAGCCCTCCTTTCATTAACTATCTCCAGCAACTCACTCCAAGCCCTCCTTTCATTAACTATCTCCAGCAACTCACTCCAAGCCCTCCTTTCATTAACTATCTCCAGCAACTCACTCCAAGCCCTCCTTTCATTAACTATCTCCAGCAACTCACTCCAAGCCCTCCTTTCATTAACTATCTCCAGCAACTCACTTCAAGCGCCTCTTTCATAAACTATCTCCAGCAACTCACTCCAAGCCCCCCTTTCATTAACTATCTCCAGCAACTCACTTCCAAGCCCCCCTTTCATTAAATATCTTCAGCAACTCACTCCAAGCCCCCATTTCATTAACTATCTCCAGCAACTCACTCCAAGCCCCCCTTTCATTAACTATCTCTAGCAACTCACTCCAAGCCCCCCTTTCATTAACTATCTCCAGCAACTCACTCCAAGCCCTCCTTTCATCAACTATCTCCAGCAACTCACTCCAAGCCCCCTTTCATTAAATATCTCCAGCAACTCACTCCAAGCCCCCCTTTCATTAACTATCTCCAGCAACTCACTCCAAGCCCTCCTTTCATTAACTATCTCCAGCAACTCACTCCAAGCCCCCTTTCATCAACTATCTCCAGCAACTCACTCCAAGCCCTCCTTTCATTAACTATCTCCAGCAACTCACTTCAAGCCCCCCTTTCATTAACTATCTCCAGCAACTCACTCCAAGCCCACCTTTCATTAACAATCTCCAGCAACTCACTTCAAGCCCCCCTTTCATTAATTATCTCCAGCAACTCACTTCAAAGCCCTCCTTTCATTAACTATCTCCAACAACTCACTCCAAGCCCTCCTTTCATTAACTATCTCCAGCAACTCACTCCAAGCCCTCTTTTCGTTAACTATCTCCAGCAACTCACTCCAAGCCCTCCTTTCATTAACTATTTCCAGCAACTCACTCCAAGCCCCCCTTTCATTAACTATCTCCAGCAACTCACTCCAAGCCCCCCTTTCATTAACTATCTCCAGCAACTCACTCCAAGCCCCCCTTCCATTAAATATCTCCAGCAACTCACTCCAAGCCCTCCTTTCATTAACTATCTCCAGCAACTCACTCCACTTCAAGCGCCTCTTTCATTAACTATCTCCAGCAACTCACTCCAAGCCCCCCTTTCATTAACTATCTCCAGCAACTCACTCCAAGCCCTCCTTTCATTAACTATCTCCAGCAACTCACTCCAAGCCCTCCTTTCTTTAACTATCTCCAGCAACTCACTCCACTTCAAGCACCTCTTTCATTAACTATCTCCAGCAACTCACTCCAAGCCCTCCTTTCATTAACTATTTCCAGCAACTCACTCCAAGCCCTCCTTTCTTTAACTATCTCCAGCAACTCACTCCACTTCAAGCGCCTCTTTCATTAACTATCTCCAGCAACTCACTCCAAGCCCTCCTTTCATTAACTATTTCCAGCAACTCACTCCAAGCCCCCCTTTCATTAACTATCTCCAGCAACTCACTCCAAGCCCCCCTTTCATTAAATATCTCCAGCAACTCACTCCAAGCCCCCCTTTCATTAACTATCTCCAGCAACTCACTCCAAGCCCTCCTTTCATTAACTATCTCCAGCAACTCACTCCAAGCCCCCCTTTCATTAAATATCTCCAGCAACTCACTCCAACCCCTCCTTTCATTAACTATCTCCAGCAACTCACTCCAAGCCCTCCTTTCATTAACTATCTCCAGCAACTCACTCCAAGCCCCCCTTTCATTAAATATCTCCAGCACCTCACTCCAACCCCTCCTTTCATTAACTATCTCCAGCAACTCACTCCAAGCCCCCCTTTCATTAAATATCTCCAGCAACTCACGTCCAACCCCTCCTTTCATTACTATCTCCAGCAACTCACTCCAAGCCCTCCTTTCATTAACTATCTCCAGCAACTCACTCCAAGCCCCCCTTTCATTAACTATCTCCAGCAACTCACTCCAAGCCCCCCTTTCATTAACTATCTCCAGCACTCACTCCAAGCCCTCCTTTCATTAACTATCTCCAGCAACTCACTCCAAGCCCCCTTTCATTAAATATCTCCAGCAACTCACTCCAAGCCCTCCTTTCATTAACTATCTCCAGCAACTCACTCCAAGCCCCCCCCCCCCTTTCATTAACTATCTCCAGCAAACTCACTCCAAGCCCCCCTTTCATTAAATATCTCCAGCAACTCACTCCAAGCCCCCCTTTCATTAACTATCTCCAGCAACTCACTCCAAGCCCCCCTTTCATTAACTATCTCCAGCAACTCACTCCAAGCCCTCCTTTCATTAACTATCTCCAGCAACTCACTCCAAGCACCCCTTTCATTAAATATCTCCAGCAACTCACTCCAAGCCCTCCTTTCATTAACTATCTCCAGCAACTCACTCCAAAGCCCTCCTTTCATTACTATCTCCAGCAACTCACTCCAAGCCTTCCTTTCATTAACTATCTCCAGCAACTCACTCCAAGCCCTCCTTTCATTAACTATCTCCAGCAACTCACTCCAAGCCCCCCTTTCATTAACTATCTCCAGCAACTCACTCCAAGCCCTCCTTTTATTAACTATCTCCAGCAACTCACCCCAAGACTTCCTTTCATTAACTATCTCCAGCAACTCACTCCAAGCCCCCCTTTCATTAACTATCTCCAGCATCTCACTCCAAGCCTTCCTTTCATTAACTATCTCCAGCAACTCACTCCAAGCCCTCCTTTCATTAACTATCTCTAGCAACTCACTCCAAGCCTTCCTTTCATTAACTATCTCCAGCAACTCACTCCAAGCCCCCTTTCATTAACTATCTCCAGCAACTCACTCCAAGCCCTCCTTTCATTAACTATCTCCAGCAACTCACTCCAAGCCCCCCTTTCATTAACTATCTCCAGCAACTCACTCCAAGCCCTCCTTTTATTAACTATCTCCAGCAACTCACTCCAAGCCCCCCTTTCATTAACTATCTCCAGCAACTCACTCCAAGCTTCCCTTTCATTAACTATCTCCAGCAACTCACTCCAACCCCCCCTTTCATCACTATCTCCAGCAACTCACTCCAAGCCCTCCTTTAATTAACTATCTCCAGCAACTCACTTCAAGCCCCCTTTCATTAACTATCTCCAGCAACTCACTCCAAGCCCACCTTTCATTAACAATCTCCAGCAACTCACTTCAAGCCCCCCTTTCATTAATAATCTCCAGCAACTCACTTCAAGCCCTCTTTCATTAACTATCTCCAACAACTCACTCCAACCCCTCCTTTCATTAACTATCTCCAGCAACTCACTCCAAGCCCTCTTTTCGTTAACTATCTCCAACAACTCACTCCAAGCCCTCCTTTCATTAACTATTTCCAGCACCTCACTCCAAGCCCACCTTTCATTAACTATCTCCAGCAACTCACTCCAAGCCCTCCTTTCATTAACTATCGCCAGCAACTCACTCCAAGCCCTCCTTTCATTAACTATCTCCAGCAACTCACTCCAAGCCCTCCTTTCATTAACTATCTCCAGCAACTCACTCCAAGCCCTCCTTTCATTAACTATTTCCAGCAACTCACTCCAAGCCCCTCTTTCATTAACTATCTCCAGCAACTCACTCCAAGCCCTCCTTTCATTAACTATCTCCAGCAACTCACTCCAAGCCCTCCTTTCATTAACTATCTCCAGCAACTCACTCCAAGCCCTCCTTTCATTAACTATCTCCAGCAACTCACTCCAAGCCCTCCTTTCATAAACTATCTCCAGCAACTCACTCCAAGCCCTCCTTTCATTAACTATCTCCAGCAACTCACTCCAAGCCCTCCTTTCATTAACTATCTCCAGCAACTCACTTCAAGCGCCTCTTTCATAAACTATCTCCAGCAACTCACTCCAAGCCCCCCTTTCATTAACTATCTCCAGCAACTCACTCCAAGCCCCCCTTTCATTAAATATCTCCAGCAACTCACTCCAAGCCCCCATTTCATTAACTATCTCCAGCAACTCACTCCAAGTCCCCCTTTCATTAACTATCTCCAGCAACTCACTCCAAGCCCCCCTTTCATTAACTATCTCCAGCAACTCACTCCAAGCCCTCCTTTCATTAACTATCTCCAGCAACTCACTCCAAGCCCCCCTTTCATTAAATATCTCCAGCAACTCACTCCAAGCCCCCCTTTCATTAACTATCTCCAGCAACTCACTCCAAGCCCTCCTTTCATTAACTATCTCCAGCAACTCACTCCAAGCCCCCCTTTCATCAACTATCTCCAGCAACTCACTCCAAGCCCTCCTTTCATTAACTATCTCCAGCAACTCACTTCAAGCCCCCCTTTCATTAACTATCTCCAGCAACTCACTCCAAGCCCACCTTTCATTAACAATCTCCAGCAACTCACTTCAAGCCCCCCTTTCATTAATTATCTCCAGCAACTCACTTCAAGCCCTCCTTTCATTAACTATCTCCAACAACTCACTCCAAGCCCTCCTTTCATTAACTATCTCCAGCAACTCACTCCAAGCCCTCTTTTCGTTAACTATCTCCAGCAACTCACTCCAAGCCCTCCTTTCATTAACTATTTCCAGCAACTCACTCCAAGCCCCCCTTTCATTAACTATCTCCAGCAACTCACTCCAAGCCCCCCTTTCATTACCTATCTCCAGCAACTCACTCCAAGCCCCCCTTTCATTAAATATCTCCAGCAACTCACTCCAAGCCCTCCTTTCATTAACTATCTCCCAGCAACTCACTCCACTTCAAGCGCCTCTTTCATTAACTATCTCCAGCAACTCACTCCAAGCCCCCCTTTCATTAACTATCTCCAGCAACTCACTCCAAGCCCTCCTTTCATTAACTATCTCCAGCAACTCACTCCAAGCCCTCCTTTCTTTAACTATCTCCAGCAACTCACTCCACTTCAAGCACCTCTTTCATTAACTATCTCCAGCAACTCACTCCAAGCCCTCCTTTCATTAACTATTTCCAGCAACTCACTCCAAGCCCTCCTTTCTTTAACTATCTCCAGCAACTCACTCCACTTCAAGCGCCTCTTTCATTAACTATCTCCAGCAACTCACTCCAAGCCCTCCTTTCATTAACTATTTCCAGCAACTCACTCCAAGCCCCCTTTCATTAACTATCTCCAGCAACTCACTCCAAGCCCCCCTTTCATTAAATATCTCCAGCAACTCACTCCAAGCCCCCTTTCATTAACTATCTCCAGCAACTCACTCCAAGCCCTCCTTTCATTAACTATCTCCAGCAACTCACTCCAAGCCCCCTTTCATTAAATATCTCCAGCAACTCACTCCAACCCCTCCTTTCATTAACTATCTCCAGCAACTCACTCCAAGCCCCCCTTTCATTAAATATCTCCAGCAACTCACTCCAAGCCCCCTTTCATTAAATATCTCCAGCAACTCACTCCAAGCCCTCCTTTCATTAACTATCTCCAGCAACTCACTCCAAGCCCCCTTTCATTAAATATCTCCAGCAACTCACTTTAAGCCCTCCTTTCATTAACTATCTCCAGCAACTCACTCCAAGCCCTCCTTTCATTAACTATCTCCAGCAACTCACTCCAAGCCCCCTTTCATTAACTATCTCCAGCAACTCACTCCAAGCCCCCCTTTCATTAACTATCTCCAGCAACTCACTCCAAGCCCTCCTTTCATTAACTATCTCCAGCAACTCACTCCAAGCCCCCCTTTCATTAACTATCTCCAGCAACTCACTCCAAGCCCTCCTTTCATAAACTATCTCCAGCAACTCACTCCAAGCCCCCCCTTTCATTAAACTATCTCCAGCAACTCACTCCAAGCCCCCCTTTCATTAAATATCTCCAGCAACTCACTCCAAGCCCCCCTTTCATTAACTATCTCCAGCAACTCACTCCAAGCCCCCCTTTCATTAAATATCTCCAGCAACTCACTCCAAGCCCTCCTTTCATTAACTATCTCCAGCAACTCACTCCAAGCACCCCTTTCATTAAATATCTCCAGCAACTCACTCCAAGCCCTCCTTTCATTAACTATCTCCAGCAACTCACTCCAAGCCCTCCTTTCATTACTATCTCCAGCAACTCACTCCAAGCCCCCTTTCATTAACTATCTCCAGCAACTCACTCCAAGCCCCTCCTTTCATTAACTATCTCCAGCAACTCACTCCAAGCCCCCCTTTCATTAACTATCTCCAGCAACTCACTCCAAGCCCCCCTTTCATTAAATATCTCCAGCAACTCACTCCAAGCCCCCCTTTCATTAAATATCTCTAGCAACTCACTCCAAGCCCTCCTTTCATTAACTATCTCCAGCAACTCACTCCAAGCCCTCCTTTCATTAACTATCTCCAGCAACTCACTTCAAGCCCCCCGTTCATTAACTATCTCCAGCAACTCACTCCAAGCCCTCCTTTCATTAAATATCTCCAGCAACTCACTCCAAGCCCCCCTTTCATTAACCATCTCCAGCAACTCACTCCAAGCCCCCCTTTCATTAAATATCTCCAGCAACTCACTCCAAGCCCCCCTTTCATTAAATATCTCCAGCAACTCACTCCAAGCCCTCCTTTCATTAACTATCTCCAGCAACTCACTCCAAGCCCTCCTTTCATTAACTATCTCCAGCAACTCACTCCAAGCCCCCCTTTCATTAACTATCTCCAGCAACTCACTCCAAGCCCTCCTTTCATTAAAAATCTCCAGCAACTCACTCCAAGCCCCCCTTTCATTAACTATCTCCAGCAACTCACTCCAAGCCCCCCTTTCATTAAATATCTCCAGCAACTCACTCCAACCCCCCCTTTCATTAAATATCTCCAGCAACTCACTCCAAGCCCTCCTTTCATTAACTATCTCCAGCAACTCACTCCAAGCCCTCCTTTCATTAACTATCTCCAGCAACTCACTCCAAGCCCTCCTTTCATTAACTATCTCCAGCAACTCACTCCAAGCCCCCCTTTCATTAACTATCTCCAGCAACTCACTCCAAGCCCTCCTTTCATTAACTATCTCCAGCAACTCACTCCAAGCCCCCCCTTTCATTAACTATCTCCAGCAACTCACTCCAAGCCCCCCTTTCATTAACTATCTCCAGCAACTCACTCCAAGCCCTCCTTTCATTAACTATCTCCAGCAACTCACTCCAAGCCCTCCTTTCATTAACTATCTCCAGCAACTCACTCCAAGCCCCCCTTTCATTAACTATCTCCAGCAACTCACTCCAAGCCCTCCTTTCATTAACTATCTCCAGCAACTCACTCCAAGCCCCCCTTTCATTAACTATCTCCAGCAACTCACTCCAAGCCCCCCTTTCATTAAATATCTCCAGCAACTCACTCCAAGCCCCCCTTTCATTAACTATCTCCAGCATCTCGGTCCTCCCCATATTATTCATGCCTGTTTCTACTTCTCTTCAGCTACATCGTTTGCCCAGTGGATTCCATACAAAAGTTTTTCTGTCCATCTATTATCAGGATTTCTAGATCAGTGGTTTCCAACCTTTTTTGGACCGTGCCTCCTTTCACAATATTTTTAGAACGTCAATTACCCCCCCCCCCCCCCCCCGCCCTTTTTTCGTATTACTTCCATAACCCCCCCCCCCCCCCCCCCCCCGCCCCTACACAGTATACGTAATAGTGGAAGCTAAATTTAATAGCACATACTAAAACAAGTCAAGACGTCTACATAAAACGTGTTTTTTACTTACGTTCCACTTACGTTATAAAATTAATTTAAGAAGGGTGAGACGTACAGAAATGTAAACTATGAAGGGAAAAACAATATCAAGGAATCGATTCTTGTTTTAACGCGATCTTGAAATAATCTTAATTCCCCCCCCCCCCCCCCCATGGAAATGGAAACCCTAAAATTCCCCCTGGGGGGGGGGGGGATTCCTCACCGGTTGAGAACCACTGTTCTAGATGGAGAAGATGGAGGAACAGATTGAGAACCCGTATGTGAAAAGGATGAGATGCTGGGGATTGGCAGGGGTTCTGGTAGAATCTGAAAACTGAGAGGGAAGACAAGGAGAACTTTCAGTCAGACAGAGGTGGGAACGATTAATAGCGTGACTCTTCGCTGGCTGTTGAACAGGGGCACGGAGCGTATAATGGGAATTTCCTGAGTGCAGTGATGTCGGTTCTTAACTCATCTCAACTCAGCTCAACTTATAATTTCTAACTGCACATCCTATCAGGTGCTAGCGTCTTTTCTTCACCTGGTGATTGATGGATTCATTTATTCAGTAGCATGTCCTTTCCAGAACCTCGCTCCCATAACAACCTTCCGGAAAACCTCTCGATCACAAGCAAGATGTCCCGCGTCTGATACACCCATCTGGAGATCATCCGCCACATCCTGCACCCATCTTCTCTTTGGCCTTCCTCTTCCTCTCTTCCCAGGCATTTACCCTTCCATTATTGTTCTCTCCAAAATTTCGTGACGTTTCAAGTGACCAAAATATTTCAAATTTCTTTGTTTTATTGCCAACCTTCTTCAATATTAAGATCTTGAAGTAAGGATGCATTTGTTCTTTTCTTTACCCAAGATATTCTTAGAACTCGTCTATAACATTTATATTCAAAGGCATTTATGTGCTGTTCAGCTTGTTTAGTAAGTGTCCAGGGCTCGCAGGCGTATGTTGCAATGGGAAAGATGCGTGCTCTTAAAAATCTAATTTTTGTAGTTCTGTCTGTCCCACTCCATAATTTATTCAGTTGTTGTAGTCTTTGAAAAGCAATTGATAGTCGTCGACCTGTTGATTCACTGCGTGTATTTGTTTAGTTATCCTTATGAGCTCTACATTGTTATTCTCTCAAACAATTTTAGTATTCTCTCTCTCTCCCTCCCTCCCTCCCTCTCTCTCTCTCTCTTTCTCTCTCTCTCTCTCTCTCTCTTCCTCTCTCTCCCTCTCTCTCTCTCTCTCGCTCTCTCTCTCATTCTCTCTAGTAAATACGAAACTTTTCAGCCCGACTATCCCTCTCGTAAGTACGACACATCACATTCACATCTCTCTCTCTCTCTCTTTCTCTCTCTCTCTCTCTCTCTCTCTCTCTCTCTCTCTCTCTCTCTCTCTCTCTCATTCTCTCTAGTAAATACGAAACGTCTCAGTCCGACTCTCCCTCTAGTCAGTACGACATATCACATTCACAACTCTCTCTCTCTCTCTCTCTCTCTCTCTCTCTCTCTCTCTCTCTCTCTCTCTCTCTCTCTCTCTCGCAAATACGAAACATCACATTCACATCTCTCCTTCTTGTAAATACGAAACTTCTAGTTAATGCCGATTTAAATATCGTGATGAAAGCAAATGAACCATGCCACCAGGTATAACCCAGGACAATATTTACTTGGTTGGCTAGAGAATGTAGATGTCTGGCCATAGATAAACCAGTCTGGCCTGGAGTCAGCAACGATAATCACAGTTTGCAGGTCGTATTCAGGGACGAAGATAATAAGTGTTTGTTGTAAAAACAGGGATCGATGCTGGCAGAAATAGAAGTAGAATAACGGAGTAATAGGTGGAGTTGTGACACGGGTAGGATTTCTTAGTCTAGAAATTTCATCACCAGCGTAATGTGCCTGGCCAAACGGCGTAGGCGTTCGTGTCTCTCCACAGATCTCGGTCCTTGGTGTCCTGGATCAATTCTATTGACTTGCCAGTAACAACTCGGACTCGGAAAGACGAAAAGATAATGTAGTGGTTTTCAATTATATTCTACGTTCACGGGGGGGGGGGGGGGGGGGGGGGGGGGGGGAGGGGGGGGGAGCTGTTAACTTTCGTTCTGGCAGCAATTTCCGACAGTCAGGTAAGAGAGTACCCTGCTCTGCTCAGTTGTAGAGTTTTCCACTGATATTCGGACCACAGGAGCTGCGTTTGTCACACATACCGGTGGATAATTGGAGCCCATGGTCTGCGTTTGTCACACATACCGGTGGATATTTGGACCCTAAGAGATACGCTTGTCACACAAACCAGTGGATATTGGGAGCCCATGGTCTGCGTTTGTCACACATACCATTGGATGTTAGGAATGAAGATTTTGTTCTCACACATACCGGTGGATACTTAGACCCAAATAGTTGCTATTGCAACAAATACCGATGGATATTTAGACCCAGAAAGCTGCGTTTGTCACACATACACGTAGATATTTGGACCCCAAGAGCTGCGTTTCTCACACGTTCATTCATTCATTCATTCATTCATTCATTCAGTAGGATGTCCTTTGCAGAACCTCGCTCACATAACAACCTTCCGGAAAACCTCTCGATCATAAGCAAGATGTCCCGCGTCCGATACACCCATTTGGAGATCATCCGCCACATCCTGCATCCATCTTCTCTGTGACCTTCCTCTTCCTCTCTTTCCAGGAATATACCCCTCCATTATTATTCTCTCTAAACTTTCGTGACTTTTCAAGTGACCAAAATATTTCAGTTTTCTTTGTTTTATCGTCTTTACTAGCCAACCTTCTTCAATATTCAGCTCTTGAGGTATAGGTGCGTTTGTTCTTTTCTTTACCCAAGAGTGTCTCTGGTGCATCCCAGAATGACCCGCATCGCTTCATTCTGTATGCGCTCCAATTTCACCAGCTGATGTATGCGTTACATTCTTGGTCTGCCTACTGTTGCTAGTAGGCATAAGTTGATGCAAGCGAAGGCATACCTCAGAGTAGCTGCAGACACAGATCACCCGTTGCATGAGGCGCTGGACGTAGTTAAGGGTCAAAGTGTCTCACACTATACGCGGGACATCTTGCTTATGATCGAGAGGTTTTCCGGAAGGTTGTTATGTGAGCGAGGTTCTGCAAAGGACATGCTACTGAATGAATGAATGAATGAATGAATGAATGAATGAATGAATGAATGAATGAACGTGTGAGAAACGCAGCTCTTGGGGTCCAAATATCTACGTGTATGTGTGAAAAACGCAGCCACCTTTGCCTTTGACGTTTATGAGGGGTTCCAGAGTAGACAGGAAACGATGGCGGCAGCGCTTGATCTCGAAGATGCGTACAATAGAGTTCGCTATGATATTTTGATGACCGCACTGATGGAGAAGGGGGTCAATCCCTGGTTGGTGAACTGGATAGCAGCCGTCCTGCATTCTCGTCAAGTTGCTCTCCGTCTAGGCGTATGGACCTCAGAGCCACATATTTTAACCCCGGGACTGCCACAGGGATCTGCAATCTCACCGGTGCTCTTTAATGTGTATACGAGCAAGATTGCATACCTAGAAGCACCAGGGGTTGGAAGGATTCTAACATTTGCAGATGATATTCTTGCATACAGGAAGGGGAGAAATAGGGATCAAACAGCCCAGGAGCTACAGGTGACAGTGGACAAAGTGATTGACTGGTGCACTGAAATGAGTGCTGTCATCAATCCGGAAAAGGCGGCGGTGTTGTGGTGCTCTCTGGACAACAGGATTGTGAGAGATGATACCCCAAGCCTCACGATAGATGGTAGAAGCGTCAACAGAGAGAACAAACTGAAGTATCTGGGAATCACATTTGACAGGAGTCTGTCCTTCAAGGACCATGTGGAGACGGTTGTGACAAGATCTCAAAAGGGACTCAATGCACTTAAAACTATGGCTGCAATGGACACAGAGCAGAGAATGCTCTTCACACTATACCAGCACTTGATCCTCTCAGTGATTGATTATGGACTAGGAATGCTTACTGTCTCAAAGAGTCAGCTAGTGAAATTAGAGCGCATACAGAATGAAGCGATGCGGGTCATTCTGGGATGCACCAGAGACACTCCAGTAGTGTGTATGCGTTACATTCTTGGTCTGCCTACTGTTGCTAGTAGGCACAAGGTGATGCAAGCGAAGGCATACCTCAGAGTAGCTGCAGACACAGATCACCCGTTGCATGAGGCGCTGGACGTAGTTAAGGGTCAGAGACTGATAAGAGGGAAATCATGGATGGCTCAGGCGGAGGATACGATCAGACAGGTGTGCCCCTTGGAGAACATCAGGATAGGAGTAGGTCAGAGTGCCAGCCGTGCAGTCAGACTTGTGCAGAGTTGTAATAACATTGAGCCGGGAGTGCAGGGAGTGGCCAGCAGGGGCCACGGAAGTGGAAATTCAGCAACTAATTCAGGAAAATTCTCGCCCGGGTGATGTGATTATCTACACGAATGGGTCAGTGTTGAGAGGTAGGAGAAGTGCCTGGGGGTTCTTGGCAAAAACTAATGGTCGGCGTTTGGTGCAGGAGAGCCTGGCGTATGATAACACTACATCTAGCTTAAGAATGGAGGTGGAGGCGGTCAGTGCATGCCAAACTGTGTTACTGCCGTTATTTCGACAACAATAACATCTGGACAAAAATGATAAAATTATTCAAACAATCGTGACTAACCGTTCCAGATCTTTAATCTGTCGCAGACATGGTGATGACTCTAAATGGATGAAGTCGGCTAGGTGATTCCTGATGCAGAATCGGCCCTTAGCGCTAAATTTACTCCTATCCTCGAGCTCCCATTCCGCTAAGTTGCAGTCGTTTGAATACTCGCAAATATATGTCTAGGGTGGCTTTGCTATTCCCTGGTTCATGGTTCATTCTTCAGTTGAATGTCCTCAATAAATCTTCCTCCTGATTTCAAGCCGCGTCATGCAGGAGATCGCCACATCCAGGTATCACCTTCACCGGAGCTCACATCAACACGTCCGTTCTGAATCACAAATTTCACAGCGTTCTTCTTGCTATCTCTGACGTATTCTCGTTTCCCTAGAGCTCTTGTCCACTCTGTCCACGTTGGTGTACACATGGGGAAACTCCCGTTCACACTTGTTTATATTTTGTGGCGCGTGGCCGGTCTTGGCAGTGCAGCTTTCCGCTGGATAGAAAACACGATACATACACACATTGTGATTGTAACTGACTCAGAAAGCATGCTGAGAAGGGTGAGAACAGGTAGGCTTCGTGCAGAGTGGCTTGCTTCGCTTCGGAGGTCACGAGTAGTAAGCATCACCTGGATCTTTTCTCTTGGGCATGCCGGTGTGCTGGGGAATGAACAGGCTGACAGATTGGCTGGCTCTGCAAAATTTGGTGGAGTATTGATGCATGACAAGGCAGACGTGGTTGTGGCCTTGTGGGAGCACGTGTACACCTCGGAGGAGCAGATGGAGCACTATGGTCTGGTAAGAATGAGACAACGAGGTGTGACGAGGGGATCTGGCCGACGCTCGGCGCTCGGAGGAAAGGCGAGACGGACATATAATCAGATTGCTACTGGAACTATTAGTGTTGGAACTCTTCGCTGGCTGCTGAGGATGGAGACGGAGCGCTTATGGGAATGTCCTGAATGCTGTGATGTCGGTTCCTAAATCAATCAATCAATCAATCATTTTACCCAAGATATTCTTAGAACCCGTTTATAACATTTATATTCAGAGGCATTTATGCGCTGCTCAGATTGTTTAGTAAGTGTCCGGTTCTCACAATCTTATGTTGCAAAGGGAAAGACGCATGCTCTTAAAAATGTAATTTTTGTATTTCGATCTGTCCCTCTCCATAATTTATTCATTTGTTTTAGTCTTTGAAGAGCAATAGATATTCGTCTTTTACCCTCTTTCATTGTGTCACCATTGTTCGTATTCAATGACCCAAGATTTTCGAAATGGTCCACCAACTCCAATGTATACTTATTAACATATATTCTTTCTCCATAACAGTTTTATCTGAATGCACTATCTTTGTTTTTGCTATGTCAAGATTTAAGTTGTGATTTTCACTATTCAATTGGTTTGAGGTTATTAGGTTTTCTATACCATTCTATGTTGTGGATAGCAATACTGTATCATCAGCATACCGAATCTCTGGTATGTCATGACCACCGATATTTAGGGCATCATATAGCTCCCTGGTTATATCATCTCTGGCATTAATCATTATATTTTCGCAGTACAGGTTAAACAAATAAGGGGACAGCACACAGTCATGACGGACTCCTTGCTTGATGTTAAACCAATCTCATGTCTCGTCATCTATTCTAACTGCTGCTTGTTGGTCTTGATAGAGCATTTTTATGAGTTGTACTACATGTGATGGAAAGCCCATATTCCTCATGATTTCACAAAGTTTCTGATGTTGTATACAGTCAAATGCCTTTGAATAATCCACAAAACATGAGAATAGGTTTACATTAAATTCTAAATTGTCCAAATCCAGCTTGAATCACGTTAATTTCTTCTTCCATTTTCTTACGAAGTCTTCCCATTATGATTATTAATAGAATGTTACTTGAATGACGGATCAGGGTAACAGTCCTATAGTTGGTTCTAAAAATCAGGTTGCCCTTTTTTGGTATTGGCATGAATATAGTTCTCTCCCAATCTTGTGGCTATATACCATATTTCCATATCATTTTACATAATGTTTGACATATTTGAACCCTAATTCCCTAATTTGTATGTTTTCTTCTCCTCCAGTTTTAATTAGTTCAGCTGGTATCTCATCACATCCAGGGGATTTACCATACTTCAGGTTCTTTATTGCCCACGCAATTTCATCTAATGAGGGTTCAGGTTCTGTCTCTGCTGTCATTGTTTCACGTATCTTAATTCATATCCTCACTGTCATTCATAGCATACATTCCACTGCAGTATTCCTGCCATCTTTCTGGAATTTGTCTAGATTCTGTTAAGGTATTTCCCAACTTATCACAGATAACATTAAATTGTTAGAAATTTCTTGTCAATAACTTCATTTCTTTGAACATTTCGTAATCTCTTCCAGTCTTATGATATTGGTCTATTCTGGTACGGCAGTCTTGTATATATTGGTTTTTATCCGTTCGTGTGTTCTTTCTTATTTCTCGAATTAAAGATTTATACTTCATCCTGTTGTTATCAGATTCACCTCCTTTCTCTTTCAGTTCCCTTCGTTGTTTTATTAATTCTGATGTGTCTGATGTAATTCATTGCTTATGTTGCTTTTTCTTGGTCGGAATTAAATCTTTGGTTGTAGTTATCAAGATATGTCTAGCTTGTACTGTCAGCTCATCGGGTGTCAATTCCTCCTGTATAGACATAAAGACCCCAATCCGATTCTTCACTTAAACGTTGTATGCATCGGGTATTTTTGTGAGATCAAAATGAAGTGGCCTTGGTCCTCGGGTAAGCTTTTTAAGTTTTACTTTCTCATCTGCTATTAATAACTGATGATCTGTATCACAGCCAGCATTTCGTAAGGTTTTTTGCTGATGTTATGCTTGATCTCCATCATCTTTGTATTACAATATAATCTATCTGGTTTTAGTAGTACTGTCCGGGGAATTCCACATGAAGAGTCTTCTTGTGTATTGTTTGAGAAGTGTGTTGGCTATCGTTAACTCATTGTCTGTGCAAAATTAAATTAAGTCGTCACCTGCATCATTTCTATTTCCCAATCCAAATTTTCCTAAACCATGTCTCTCATGTTCAACTCTTCCTGTGCCCACTTTTGCATTAAAATCTCCCATTATTATTGTTACGTCAGTGGTTCTCAACCGGTGGGGAATTCCCCTCCACCCCCGGGGGGGGGGGAATTTTAGGGTTTCGGGGGGGGGGGGGAATTAAGATTATTTCAAGATCGCATTAATACAACAACCAGTTACTTGATATTGTGTTTCCCTCTAGATTTTACTGTTCTGTACTTCTCGTCCTAATGAAATTCGTTTTATAACGTAAAAAGTCCCGCAAATCACGTTTTATGTAGATGTCTAGACTTGTTCTAGTATGTGTTATTAAATTTAGCTTCCATTTGTATGTATACTGTGTAAGGGTGGGGGGGGGGGGGTTATGTATAGGGAGGAAATTCGAAAGAGGGGGGGAGCCTGTCATCAAGCGATGCTACAGGCATTCCGGGATAAACTTCTCTCGCACCACACAAAAAGACTTGTCAGTCGTACGAGAGGAATTGATTACACATTTTATTGCCACTGGCTCTTACAATACATAAATGCACAAAACTGTCTCTAATGAATCACACATGAATACACAGAACTTCCTATCTCTAGTCGTCCCTAGCCCTACTGCTATATCTATCTATTCACTTAAAGAAGGACGCATCGACTCTAAGCGATGTGTCCGCTACGAAGTCCGTCCCCTGTCTGACCATCCTCCGCGTCCTGATTACACAGCACGCGGAGGGTCTTCATGCGCACTTCGGCTTTTGCGTGCTACATCATTCCACACGCTTAGAGTAGTAAGCCTACTCTTGAGTTCTATTCCAAGTTCTTGGTGTCTATCACGTTGAGGTGATTACACCGTGACCAGAGTGCTTACCCTCTGGTTGACACTCACGTGTCTCATGAGAGAACTGTTGATGTTTCTCCTCCCTAACTTCTCCCTACCCCTACCCTGCCTTCTTGCTAGAGCACTGGGTTACCTCTAATCTACTTGAGGTAGACCACTCATTCAGGGTGGTCTTCCCTCCTATATATTCTAGTCTTTGACAGAGATGACGTTCTGAATATATGATAAAGGGGGAGGAGGGCATGGGCCAAAAAAGGTTGAGAACCACAGTGTAACGTCATTATGACCAATCCTATAATGTTTTTTGCAGTATGCTGTAAAAATCTTCAATTTCGTCTTCCTCTGCTTTTGAAGTACATCTGTACATCTGTATAAGAGTGTTATTTTACATCCCAAGAGTTGCGTTTTGCGTTGTCAGGTCTGAAACTTAAATATTGAAGATATTTACTGTGCAATTCAAATATTAGCAAGCAGCACACGGTCAAGCACAATGGCTTGATGATGCGACGGCTACCACGTATGTTGACAACAATCAACGTACGACACAGAAACCATCTAGCCAGCGACCAAGCAAGACGCTCGGTCCTTGATGAACGATTTGATTCCATCTAGTTTTAGTTGAACCCATCATTTACTTGGTCTCTTAATATGAGTGAGGAAAGGATTAAGGTAAAAGGAACCATGGAAAATGTTTTTATTTTTCTTGAGATAACATCGAGAATGAAATAAATGCCTATTTGTATAGTAAACTAAGTGACATGGCCATATTTTTTATGCTATTTGACGTGCCGACTTGGAACCGCCCTTTTTGTACCAGAAGTTAATTAAGGGGTCTGTAAGGTGTGGAATGCGCCTGGCCCTGCAGCCAGCAGGGTTAGGATCGGCTAGCCTCTCCCAGGAGGGGTGAAGAGCGAAAATTAGTAGCCTGCCGATGACCCGCAGACTACACAAGTCAACCCCCACCTCCAAGTGGTGCAGACCGGGCAACCATGACCGCGAGGTCATGGGCTAACGGGGCTATGGCTCGCCATAGGGGATGGACTCCCTGTGGTCAGATTAGTGTCCTAAACCTGCGACTGGCCTAGCAAGCCGGCAGGGGATCTTCATACTGCTCGTAGAAAAACCAAGAAGTATAAACGGACTGATTTAGGAAAAACAAAGGATGCACAGACGCCATTTTTGCTCTTAGACAACTTATAGAAAAATCAATTGAATTCAATGAAACACTCTACTTAGCCTTTGTCGACCAAGAAAAGGCATTTGATAGGGTAGATAGAAACAAGCTGTGGGAAATCCTTAAACAATATGGAGTGAGTACACATCTAACAAACCTATGTAGAAGTTTATACAACAACAGTGAATGCATAGTGAGAGCAACTGGAGGACACTCAGAACCCTTCACCATAAGATCTGGAGTACGACAAGGTTGTGTCCTGTCCCCTCTCTTGTTCATAACATATATAGACAACATATGTAAAGAAACCAGCCAAGCAGAGACAGCAAGAATACCGCATGACGAGAACACAGAAGAAGAACCATCTGCAAATCTAACCATTAGAGAACTCCTGTTTGCGGACGACCAAGCACTAATAGCAAAATCAGAAGCTGAATTACAAGACCACATGAATAGTCTAAACGAAATGTGTAGGGAACATAACATGAAAATTAGCACAAGCAAAACAGAGGTAATGACTATAACTAAAGAAGAACAAACAGCAACAATTCACCTAAACGAACATCCCTTGAAACAAGTAAAGAGCTTCAAGTACCTAGGAAGTATAATATCATCAAATGGCAGATCAGAAGACGAGATCGAAAATAGGTGCAATAAGGCAAATCAACTCATTGGACAAATGGCACCAATACTAAAGAACAAACATGTATCAATAACTACTAAGAAAGCACTTTACAACACAATCTTCCTACCAACTCTGTGCTACCAATGCCAAACCTGGACAATGACAGAAAAAGAGAAAAGAAAAATCACAACAACAGAAATGAGGTTTCTGAGAAGAATACTCAACGTATCAAGAAGAGATAAGATTAGAAATGAAGAAATCAGGACTAAAGTAGGGGTTAAAGCTGCTCTAGATTTTATTAGAAAGCAGCAAGTCAAATGGTTTGGCCATGCAAGTAGGCTACCAGTCAACAGCATGCCACAACAAGCAATGATGTACAGACCAGATGGAAACAGAGGAAGAGGCCGACCACGTAAACGTTGGACTGAGGGAATAACAGAATCCATGGGAATGTCGATATACGAAGCCCATAACCGGGCACTCTCACGAAGTTTATACTTCACCTCGACACCGCAAGGTACAAGAGGAACATGATGAGATGAGATGAGATGAGTTAATTAAGGTACCAAAACCTACAATCTACCTACAAGGCAGCAGGTGTGTATCGTTTCGTATAGCCCCTACAATTTGACCTTCCCAATATGACAGATTATATCAGAAGCTGCGCTACGGTTGACACAGCTATTAGGGTCATTGGAAAACGCAAGTTCCTCTACCGCTAAAAGATGGATACACGACAGAGGGGTTAAGCAATTAGAAAGCAACACATATGTATTTATTCATCTCATATTGTTATAAACAAAGTGTGTGGCATTTTTAATATCTTGAAAATTCATGCTTAAAATAGAACTGAATAAATCATGCATAAAGGGACGATGACAAACGAAAGCGAATTTCACTTCAACCGTTTAGAGAAACATAACATTGGACAAAATGGGACAGGCTGAATTCGGATAGACCAGAAATAACCGGGAATTCAGTGAACGATGGGTCGAAATATCTCAAGGGAAATCAAGGACGAAAGTGAAAAAAAAGGATAAAATTGATCAAGATAAATAAATGAAACAAAAGAGACGAGAGCAGTATTTCTATGTTTCTGTATGTGAATGCCGAAGATTTAGAAAGCGTGAAGGCGCAGGGTTACGTTTATAGTGTATAAGGTCTTCTTCTTCTTCTTCTTCTTCTTCTTCTTCTTCTTCTTCTTCTTCTTCTTCTTCTTCTTCTTCTTCTTCTTCTTCTTCTTCTTCTTCTTCTTCTTCTTCTTCTTCTTCTTCTTCTTCTTCTTCTTCTTCTTCTTCTTCTTCTTTGCTTCTTATGCTTGCCTTTTGTAAGATGAAAAACATACTGACCAATAAAAAAGATATCAATTGAAACGAGAAAAAGAGTGTTGAGGTATTACATAAAACCTGTACTTTTGCGTGGATGTGAAGCGTGGACAATGAGCAGTCAAGCTGAAAAACATCTGATGGCTGTGGAAATGTAGTTTCTGAGGAAAATGTATAGGATACCATGGACAGACAGAAAAACCAATGAACAAGTCCTTGAAGATCGTAAGCTGATTAGAGTCATTAGACGTAGACAGTCAAAACTTTTTGGGCATGTTATTAGAAGAAATGACTTGGAAAACTTGATGACGACTGGCAAGATAGAAGGGAAGAGACTCGGAAGACCGAGAAGTAAATACCTGGATGGCTCCACGACTCTGGTGATCGAGTGTGATGGCAGAAAATGACCGCCCACGCTTATCGGCACCTGATGGATGGATGGATATCATAGACCCTACCATACCATACCATATCATATACCCTACCACACCATACCATATCATACCATATCATATACCCTACCACACCATACCATACCATACCATATCATATACCCTACCACACCATACCATACCATACCATATCATATACCCTACCACACCATACCATACCATACCATATCATATACCCTACCACACCATACCATACCATACCATATCATATACCCTACCACACCGTACCATACCATACCATATCATATACCCTACCACACCATACCATACCATATCATATGCCCTACCACACCATACCATATCATACCATATCATATGCCCTACCACACCATACCATATTATACCATATCATATACCCTACCACACCATACCATATCATACCATATCATATACCCTACACACCATACCATATCATACCATATCATATACCCTACCACACCATACCATATTATACCATATTAATACCCTACCACACCATACCATATCATACCATATCATATACCCTACCACACCATACCATATCATACCATATCATATACCCTACCACACCATACCATATCATACCATATCATATACCCTACCACACCATACCATATTATACCATATCATATACCCTACCACACCATACCATATTATACCAACCATATCATATATCATAACATACCAAACCATATCAAACTACCCGTATATCACAATATAAACACTACCACTCACGCTGACACGGTCACACACACAAACACACACAGTCATAAATCTGTGAGTGTACATCGATAAGTGTAAGCGCACAAGGGTGTAATCTGGTTACAGGACTCTGTAATCTTATCCACCTAACAAGGGGGTACAGATAGCTCATCTGTCGCTGGGGCGTGTCTGGGCCAGACCGAGCTCCAGAAAATCAATAAATAGGCAAGGATAGGCAGTTCGTGTTGTCCAGGCAATGAGAAATGGTTCTGTGTTATAGAAATATCGGGGTATGACTGACAGATTTCCAATAGCTAATGTTAATGATACGGAGGTTGGCTTAATTAGAAACACGTTCGTAACGATGTTTGTAACCCTGGTTTGTGATTGTTCTGTTTGAATGTTACGGTTTAATCACCTCTATTTGTAACGATTTTATGTAACTCTGGTTTGTGACTGTTCTGTTTGAATATTACGGTTTAATCATCTTTATTTGTAACTATTTTTGTAGCTCTGTTTGTGATTGTTCTGCTTGAATGTTACGAGTAAATCACCTCTATTAACTCAATACTTTCATCTGCACAGAGGGGAACTAAGTTGAGAATAAAATTGTAAGAAATCAGAAATTACGGACATCTACGAGAAGGAAGTGGTGCTGTTCTAGTGTAGTCGCTAGCGTTTATGTCTAGCTGTCCTGGCGGACACGTATTCAAATCCCCAGCGAAGGCGTGGATTTTATTCATTGATCTGAATTTCCAGGTCGACACAGCCTAATATTTGCACCAGGTAATGTTCTGGGAAGTTAATTCCGGCGGCATGATACTGACTATATCAGTGGTTCTCAAGAGTTGTAAAAAGTGGGGAGGGGGCGGGGGAGGGAAGGGGTGTGACATTCTGAACACTATGGTGAAATGGTGCATGGGCCAAAAAAAGGTTGAGAACCACTGGACTTATATCATAAATGGAGAGCCGATTGATCTATAGAAATATGACTTGATTAATCTCTTTTCCTGCGTGTTACATTCCAAGATAACAGTAGGGATTCGCAGCGATGTAGCTTTGACGTTCTTACAGCACTAAGGCTTCGTTCCTCGCCTAACAAAGTGATTTGTTTCCGATCATATGCAGCATAGACGACGTCACAACCTCGTAACATGTAACATGTAACATATAACATAATATTTCTAACCTCTAGCAATAGTAGCAATACTGATGTGTTCCTTGTGCAATATCATTTAATTTGATGTATAATACAATATATCTGCTACAATTTTAATCATTTTTAGATTATTACTGTGACACACCTCTACGTCCCATTTTCTACAATCAATTTCTGTTTGGTCCAAACCCACTTTTTGATTGGCAGTGAATCGATTAAGGCAAAGATAAAATCAGGGAGCTATAGAGAGTAGTCACAGTACAGGATGTCGCAATCAACCCAGCATTTACCGTTTTTTCGGAAGTTTTTCCTTCAGTAGTATGCCATGACAACCGGAAACTGATTAGAGAAATTATTCGTAGACGATGGAAACGTTTGGTGACGTTATGAGAAAAAAAAATGGAGAGATTGATGACAGCTGGCTAATACTGGGGGGAAAAGAACAAGGGGAAGGCAGAGAAGTAAATACCTGGATGCCTTGACCACGTGGCATGGTCGAGACATGAACACAGAGCTGATCCACGATTCTGGTGATCGTGTGAGATGGCGAACATGACACGATCACACTTATCGACATGGCACATGATGATGACGAGTGTGCCAAGGGGTTTCTGAACGGCCGACGATAATTTTTAAAAGCTTTCATATTGTGTAAATCAAAACACGGCTATCTTCTCCCAGATATCTTTCGGCTGACTCGAACACGGCATGTCGGAATTAAAAATACTGCGTTCACTAACCTTAAGCCACAGACGCTGACGAGACCATCGGAATAGCATAAGCAAATAATTTAACAAACATTGATTGACACTTACAGAAGAAAAAGCAATAATTATAAATCAGACGATACACCAGACAAAATACAAAATGAAAGGTATCGGCATGCCGGGAATTTGAACCTGCCGCTTCCAAACGGTGACAGGAATTCACAACATTAGTTCATCTCATCGCCTCGTCTCATCATGTTCCTCCTGAAACCTGCGGTGTCGAGGAGAAGCATAATCAGCGGGAGAGTGCGCGTTTATGGGCTTCGTATATCCAAATTCCAATGGACTCTTTTATTCCCTATGTCCATCATTTACATGGTCGGCCTCTTCTTCTGGTTCCATTTAGTATATACATCATTGCTTGTGGACCGAGCCTAAAATTAGTACCAGGTAATAACATAGGAGGTAAAGGCATCCGGCTTGTCACATGAGCCCACGAGTGCCGTGAGTTCTATTGTCACATTATCCCATGAGTGCCGTGAGTTCTATTGTCATATTATCTCATGAGTGCCGTGAGTTCTATTGTAACATAATCCCATGAGTGCCGTGAGTTCTATTGTCACATGATCCCATGGGTGCCGTGAGTTCTATTGTCACATGATCCCTAGGGTGCCATGAGTTCTATTGTCACATTAGCCCATGAGTGCCGTGAGTTCTATTGTCACATTATCTCATGAGTGCCGTGAGTTCTATTGTCACATGATCCCATGAGTGCCGTGAGTTCTATTGTCACATGATCTCATGAGTGCCGTGAGTTCTATTGTCACATTAGCCCATGAGTGCGGTGAGTTCTATTGTCACATTATCTCATAGTGCCGTGAGTTCTATTGTCACATGATCCCATAAGTACTGTGAGTTCTATGTCACATTATTCCGTGAGTGCCGTGAGTTCTATTGTAACATTATCCCATGAGTGCCGTGAAGTTCTATTGTCACATGATCCCATGAGTGCCGTGAGTTCTATTGTCACATTATCTCATGAGTGCCGTGAGTTCTATTGTCACATGATCCCATGAGTGCCGTGAGTTCTATTGTCACATGATCCCATGGGTGCCGTGAGTTCTATTGTCACATGATCCCTAGGGTGTCGTGAGTTCTATTGTCACATGATCCCATGAGTGCCGTGAGTTCTATTGTCACATTATCATCATGAGTGCAGTAAGTTCTATTGTCACATGATTCCCATGAGTGCCGTGAATTCTATTGTCTCATGATCCCATGAGTGCCGTGAGTTCTATTGTCACATGATCCCATGAGTGCCGTGAGTTCTATTGTCACATGATCCCATGAGTGCCGTGAGTTCTATTGTCACATTACCTCATGAGTGCCGTGAGTTCTATTGTCACATGATCCCATGAGTGCCGTGAGTTCTATTGTCATATGATCCCATGAGTGCCGTGAACTCTATTGTCACATGATCCCATAAGTACTGTGAGTTCTATGTCACATTATTCCGTGAGTTCCGTGAGTTCTATTGTAACATTATCCCATGGGTGCCGTGAGTTCTATTGTCACATGATCCCATGAGTGCCGTGATTTCTATTGTCAAATGATGCCATAAGTACTGTGAGTTCTATTGCCACATGATCCCATAAGTGCCGTGAGCTCTATTGTCACATGATCCCATGTGTTCTATTGTCACATGATCCTATGATTTCTATTGTTCACATGATCCCATGAGTGCCGTGAATTCTATTCAAATATAGGGTCTAGCATCAAATACCTAGTCTACATTAATAATCATCATCATCATCATCATCAAGTGCCTTGCCGATAGGCGTGGGTAGTCATGGTTCGCGATCTCACACGGTCACCAGAGTCTCTTCAGGTCTGTGTTCTTGTCCCGACCATGCCATGCTGCAAAACGATCAAGGTTTTTAATCCCGTGTCTTCCTCTTGCTCTCTTCAAATTAAGCTTGTCTGTTGTCACTAAATTTTCAAGTCCATTTCTCCTCATGACATGCCCAAATGTATGCATTAGGGCGTGCAAAAGGGACAACGTTTACAAACCTATGAGAAGTCTTACTACTTTACACTTAGACGAAAGATCATCATTGCATTAACAGTAATGATTAAGAAAACATAGTTAGAACGACGAAAATGGAACTACTAAACAACCTTTCCTTCCAACATTTCATGTATATCCTTTCTGCTGTTTCTTTCTCAAAAACAACCTACGACATCGTAATTAACATACATTATTGTAATGGTAATTGTATTTTATTATAGCTAGTTATCTCCCCGCTCTCATTATCGTTACAGTAATTGCCACACGTACTGACGAAACAACCACAATTACTGCGGGACATGCGACAACACTCTGCCTTTCCCCTACCTTCCCTCTATAACACACGGACAGTTTGTAATCAATTTTTGAAGGCAGTATTTGTTTGATAGACAGAATCTGGGGTGTTTTTCTGCCAAGATGGCTAGGACTGTCTGTCAACGGCGTAAAGAAATATCGACCCACAGAATGGAAAGAAACTGATAATTGTGTCTTACAGTGTAACCAACTTCTCATGGGGACAGTGAGTAGAAACGCTTTTGGATGGCTGTTGCATGGAAGGACTGAATGCATATGAAATACCCAGTGTGCAGTGACATCGTTCAACATAACATAACATAATATAACAAGCTTGCCGTCTTGATAGACGATAGTTTATAAACTGGAGTTATACCTGTCCTATTGAACAAAGCCTTGGCTGAATGTAGAGACAAAGAATGATCCCTCAGCATAACACCTGTTGGAGCTTCCATCCTAGACCAGTTGCTGACCAAGACTTAGGGTCTAATTTGTCCTGCCATGACATTTAGTCTTTAGGTTGCATTTCCTTGCACTAGTATAAGGCATGTACCCTTCCAATTGCACTTCTTCCGCCCCCCCTCCCCCTCCCCCAAGCCTTTGGCACAATGTGGGATGTCGTTACGATTTAATCACCTCTTGGTTTTCTTCTTTTTTTTTTTGGCATATCCCTTTTACAGGACATCGCTGTCAACACCAGCATTTTACTGCTGTTGATGATGTCTTGGCAAGTTTACGTTCACTAATTTTCTGTTGATTTCTGAACGACCGGCTCCCACCCCAACTCATTAAACCCCAGCGAGAAGCGGTCTGCTGCCAAATCGGTTGCAGCTGTGTTTCGATCTCGGGTAAGCTACGTAAGCAC
>JACEFZ010026762.1:527500-534092 GCA_014155875.1 Cepaea nemoralis
TTGATTGATGACAGATTGATTGAAAATCGATATTATAACATTACGGTCGAATTCTTTGATGATCTATCTTCTCAAGAAATGTCGTGAGGTATAGATGCTGTTCGTTCTTACAGTGACGTACTACTTATAAACACGTCGTATTCATCCTCTCATATGCCACCCATGTTGAAACCCCGCTTAAACGCACAATCAAGCATCTTTAAATCTTGTTATTGTATCTTCAACTTGCAGTCGTCCATGCATAGTCTTCAAATTGTAGTGCCTGTTCTGAATCCTCCAGCTTCTAACGCTCTTGAAGCCAACAAATCTCCTGGCTCGTTTTACTCCCTACTCCTGCATGACCTGAATATTATATCCATGACAGTCTTTGTAATAGAGAAGTGTGTTTGCTTGGTATCCCCACACATACAGACATACATGCAACAACAAAAACCACGTTCATGCATATTGTGCTGCAGTGTAAGGTAATTTAGATCCTTTGACATGGCGGGAATAAACTTCCCTCATCGAGTTAAACCATAGGCTGGTGCAAACGACGCTTATGAAGCCAATTTCTCTAATATTGTTAGCAGCCTTCTCAGGAACCGAGAAAGAAAATTCAAGTTATGGAAGGACAGATTAACTAGATCATTGACGCCTTTACATTTGAAAGGGAAGGGATGGGTGAGGGGAGTCTCCCTGGGGTCTCCGTGGCGAAGTGGTTAAGACGCCCTCATCGATCTTTAAATGTTATGGGTTCGATTCCAAAATCCGTCATTCGGTTCACGTGTGCTATGTTTTTCGGAGATACCTGGGGGTCGTCGCTGAAGTACGGAGTTCGTGCTTTTTGCAAATCTTTCGGCAGGGCGACCTGCGGAAAGAGACCAAGCCATATGGGTTTAAACACGGTGCAATGATGTCAATCCTTACATCTTTAAAACAGTTTAAATTTAAGAGAGATAATGCACGGACATTTAATGTAAGGTGAATTCATATACAAAACTCTCAAAACAGTGAATACGTGTGAACACTATGTTACGTTACTTTGCTACTTGGTAATGAAATGGCGCAGCAAGAGAACGCAGTAAGGTTAAATAGTAATATATATGGGTTAGAAATATGAGTAACAGCTTAAAGAAGTATTTTTGTTTTTGCATATCATTTACAGGACGTTGTAGTCAACATCAGCATTTTTCAGCTGCTGTTGATGTACTAGGCATGATTACGCTCAGTAGTTTGCCATTGCTTTCTGAGCGACCGGCTCACATACCCCTAAGTTACTGACGCGGCGAGAACCGCTACCGATTCTCGCGCAGTTTACGTCACTCACGAAAACACAATGGATTACGGAGAAAGACGTTAACTCCTAGATCAGGGAGACCGGCTAATAACTACCTAATTAGTACCAAAGTATAAGTACCAAAGTGCCTAAAGAAGTACTAATAAACTACATTTAGAGAGCCTTCAAGCGGGGTGGGTATATGCTTGCCTGCCGGTCCTCTGGTTTGGGTGGCACCGGGAAGGATTCGAAGATTTAAAATGAGCCTATGCTCTTAGGGCGATACTGATTAAAATAGGAGTCAGTAAATGTCTTGGGAAGTAAAGGAGGTCACATGATGCCGACCACATGACCCACTGTGTGCCGATTGGTCTATGAAAATATGGGCCTAGCAGCATTGCGCCTTAGGGGTGTAAAATTGTCCTTTACTTTAGTTACTTTAATTACAAAGATTCATTAAGCTGAACAGCGCATAAATGCCATTGAATGTAAATGTTGTAGGCGGATTCAAAGAATATCTTGGATACAGAAAAGAACAAATGCATCCATACGACAAGATCTGAATATTGAAGAAGGTTGGCAACTAAAGACAATGAAATAAAGAAAACTGAAATATTCTGGTCACTTGAAACGTCATGAAAGTTTGGAGAGAACAAAAATGGAGACGTATATGCCTGGGAAGAGAGGAAGAGGAAGGCCAAAGAGAAGATGGGTGCATGGGGTGGCGGATGATCTCCAGATGGGTGTATCGAACGCGGGAAATCTTGTTTATGACCGAGAAGTTTTCCGGAAGGTTGTTATGGGAGCGAGGTTCTGTAAAGGACCTGCTAATGAATGAATTAATTAAGTGGTGCCTTCACAGAATAGCAGGATTAAAATAGTATGACAGAATCACCAATGTAGAGCTCATTCTGAGATATAATCAAATTCCAGTGAATTGACAGGTGAGGAGCAGACGCTGGCACTGAATGGGACACACATTAAGAAAACCTGAGAATTGTATAACTATAGGCACACCTATGCCTGGAACAGGCTGAACTACCGAAGTAGGCCAAACCCAGAGACACATTAGTGGCAGGCTTATTTTTCCCGACCAGTACGTTCCTGGAGTCTAACTAGCCTTATGAAAATGGATACAATTTTCTTAGTAATTATTTGTGAAGGAACTGCGACGAGGAAGGAAAATGACAAAACCATTTCTTCGTCTAGTTCATCTCATCTCATTTCATTTTGTTCCTCTTGAAACCTTGTGGTGTCGAGGTGAAGTATAAACAGTGGGAGAGTACCGGTTTATGGGTTTCGTGTATCGATATTCCCATGGACTCTGCTTTTTCATCTGTCCATCGCTTACGTGGTCGGCCTCTTCTTCTGTTTCCATTTGATCTGTACATCATTGCTTGCTATGGTATACTGTTAGTTATGTGGCCAAACTAATTGACTTGCTGCTGCCTTCTAATAAAATATAGCGCTGCTATAACTGCCACTTTAGTGCATATGTCTTCATTTCTGATTTCTTCTTCTTCGTTCGTCCGAAATTATTATTTTGGACGTAATTGCGTTGTGCGTTATTACCGAAGATCCGCGATATTTGCCCCTTGCGGTCGACACATCCAACTTCTGGCATTTGTTGACATGGTAAACCTCTCCCTGAACCTATGTCATTACGTCGTAGCTTAGAATATAAATAAGGCAAGTGGATTGACTTCATCACATCGGGCGTTATCCCTTATAACACGGCTCCTAGCCCACGAACAACTAACCTCCTACCGAATGCGTCCCAATGAGTACGAAGTCCGCAGCTCTGGAGACGATACCCAGGGGTCTCCGGAAAAAAAACTGCATCGGTGATTTACAATAAGGAATAAATCCCGCCGAAAAGGGATTTAATTGAGCCGGGGTAGCTTAGTGGCTAGCACACTTGCCTTCTCAGACCGGTGGCCATGTGTTCGAATCTCATAGAGGCAGATGGGGTTTAAAATAGACCCAGACTAAACATGGCAACCTGGAAATGCCTTGGGAAGTTATGGCGGCCGGCGTGATATTGACCGCATCACCCATCGAGTGTCAGTGGAACTCTACGCGCGTGAAGCTAGCACCATTTGCCCTAAAAACCTTAAGACGCGTGAACGCTCCTGTACGTTATTAAGATAAACTCAAGCGTAGTCTACACACACTACTTCTAGTAGCGCTGAAGTGAGTTTTGCATGTGGATTAACTTTCCCTTTTACCAGTGTAAATCACCATGAGGCGAACCCACTCTGACTTCAGAGGTACTTGTAATTTACATCCCAAAGTCAAGGATGAAAGGTTAATATTTTAGTCCAACTGTCCAGGTGTAGGGGTTGAACTCTTTACAATGGCATCAGCACATCGGATGTTTTAAGAAGACGCGTTCTTATCCAATCGGTCATGTTGACTCTCTTAGAGATACTGCAGACGTACTGCACAAAACATGCTCCGTGCAGCAGGTACCACACACAATATGTGTAGTTACATTGATTCTATGATTCATAAATTAGATACCATTGCATCGAGACCCGCTCTTATGTGCTCAGTCTGTCTAGGCAAATGCTGGAGTGTATATATGTATGTAGTGCTCTGATTCACTGTCGACATTAAGTGATTAATTGCCATGGGATGATTAATCGTCTTAAGCGACTTTAAATATCTGCCATGGGCTCATACATCACTGAAATGTTTTCATGTTATTATAATACAACATGTCTGCTACCAAATTAACAATGCTTCACAACTATGAGACATACCTACTCCCATTTCCCATCATTCATTTTTGTTTAGCCCAAACGTACGTTGTATTTGGCACAGAATATGTTAAGTTGGCATTCTAATTAGAATAATATCATTATCATTTTAATTTCTTTCCAGCAACATGGGTGGGAGGAGCTTACATCAACGGGACAGCGGAGGTCATCATGAGGTCAGGACTTCTGTGGTGCCAGGCCCCATTAGGATACGCCCTCAGTCTAGTGTTCGGTATGTCGCTTCTGTTATCTCGTTTTTGACATATATTTGAGAGAGTAGACTCGTGGCAAGGTAAAGTCGATTTCAAACGAACAAGAGGTAGACACTGATATTAGTAGGAAGATAACATCAACAGGTGGACTAATATCATTTTTACGGATTGTACAATCAAGGCGAGAGACTGACGGTGTTGGAGATCCAAAGCAGCCAAAGATCAGTGTGGAAGCGTCACCTTTATTGATTGAGAGTCGTTGGGGAGGTCGAGTCTGAGAATAACAGAGTCTTCATGCTTGTACCACGTCACGCTGGTGTAAGAGGAATTGAACGAAGTGATAGTCTTACGGCCAGGCTACAAGTGGACAGGGGACGAGCAGTCCACGGAACTGATATAGTGAATGATCTTGGAGAGGTAGAGCGATTACAAGAATCAAGAGATGGATGGGAACCTGCAAACTTGACCAGACTATATGAACATCAAGTTGACAGGGTAGACCAGGCCAGAGTACAATGCGGAGAGCCAAAGATGAACAGTCAACCAACATGTCTGTCTGCCTGTCTGTCTGTCTGTCTGTCTGTCTGTCTGTCTGTCTGTCTGTCTGTCTGTCTGTCTGTCTGTCTGTCTGTCTGTCTGCCTGCCTGCTTGCCTGCCTGCCTGCCTGCCTGCATTCGTACCTGCGGTTGTATGTATGTCGGAAGATCCATCATTCTATATACTTTGTCTTTCTCGTCGTCTGTTATACAGGCGTTTGTGATGTATGGGTGTGCTTATGCATGCAAATCTGTATCAATCTACTGTACACTTGCATTGCTTTGAATCAATTACTTCATCACACAACATCAAACTAGACATTCAAGCCACTGCACTACTCTACACCCAAACACGCATGCCTACCCTCACATATGCCATATGCTTTCATAGGTGGGCTGTTCTTCGCCAACAGAATGCGCACTGAAGGCTACGTTACCATGCTCGACCCGTTCCAGATCAAGTATGGAGAGAGGATGGGAGGCCTGCTGTTCCTTCCTGCTTTGCTAGGAGAGGTTTTCTGGACAGGAGCTGTTCTGGCTGCATTAGGTAAATTTGACCTTGAGGTTGTTTGTTAAATGGTAAAAACTCCGTCTGTTTAATGGTAAAAACTTCGATGGGGAGCAAGTACTCCAAGAGGATGTAAGTGGTAAGTAAGTAGCCAATGGCACTCATTGATGAGGTTTTGGTAAATGGTGTTAAACCTATAGTTTATAGTGTTCGAAAACCTGCGGATAATATAACTATATATGATCCGGAGTAGTATCAGATCCGTAGTAGGACAGTGTTGCTTCCACCCCCCCCCCCCCCCCCCCCCCCCCACATAACGTATTAGAACTTATTAGTTCATAACTTATATTGACAATATATGTAAAGAAACCAGACAAATAAGGACCACAACAACGTTTCATGTAGAACGGAACACAGAAGAAATGTTAACGCATTTTACAACAATAAAAACTAGTTATGGACTATCAAGTGCTAATTGCCAAATCAGATTCAGAATTTCAAGTCTTCATAAATATAATATGGTAATTTCAAGAGACGGAATGGCTAAAAACTCTGGCCACATACAAATAGATAATATGACCATTAAAAGAACGGAAACATACAAATACCTGGGTACAATCTTCAACTGCTCCAACATCATAAGGGAAGAAATACAAACTAGAATCAACTCTGGAAATAAGTTATACTATGCACTACAACATCTACTAATATCAAATGCGCAATCTCGTACCACCAAAATCACAATATACAAAACACTGATCAGACCAGTTGTGCTGTATGGCTCTGAAACCTGGAGTACAACGAAAGGAGACGAAGCCTTGTTACAAACCTTTGAGAACAAAATTTTAAGACGCATCATTGGACCCATTAGGGATACACAAAGTGGAGAGTGGAAAAGAAGAAGTAACAAAGACATTTATGATCTGTTTAAGTCCCCGCTAATCACTGGTATCATGAAGGCTAATAGACTACAATGGCTGGGGCATATAGAAAGAATGGAAGATAATAGGGAAACAAAACTCGCTTACACTCAGGAAATAAATGACCGTAGACCCCGAGGTAGACCAAGAAGGCGGTGGAGAGATAATACATATGCAGACCTACAAGCACTAGGAATCAACGACTGGCAAGAGAATGTCCACCAGAGAGACGAATGGAGACGGATTGTGTCTGCAGCAAAGAACCTCAATGGCTCGGAACGCTGAAGAAGAAGAAGAAGAAGAAGAAGAAGAAGAAGAAGAAGAAGAAGAAAGAAGAAGAAGAAGAAGAAGAAGAAGAAGAAGAAGAAGAAGAAGAAGAAGAAGAAAGAAGAAGAA
>JACEFZ010026763.1:0-5000 GCA_014155875.1 Cepaea nemoralis
AGAAAAAAAAATGAAGATCTTTTAAAAACTGATCAGAAAATTAGACGTAGACAGTCACATTTTTTGGGCATGTTATAGAAAAAAATGATTTGAGAACTTGGTGACAACGGGAAAGATCGGGGGGAACAGCCCAAAGGGGGAAGACCTAGAAACAAGTACGGATGGTTTGGGCCTTGTGGCATGGTCGAGACAGAAACACGGAACTGATCCACGACTTTTTGACGAGTGAGTGGCAGAACATGAACCCCACGCTTACCGGCATGGCACATGATGGATGGATGGATGAATTAAATTACATGCTTCCCACCAGGGACTGTGTGAAGCCGGGCCGGGTCAGACAGACATACAGATAGACAGACAGTCGGGAACGGGAGAGCTTATATGACTACGTATATGAATTAAATGAGATGCTCCCCACCAGAGACTGGGTGAAGCCGGGCCGGGTCAGACAGACAGACAGACAGATAGACAGACAGACAGACAGACAGACAGATAGTCGGGAACGGGAGAGCTTATATGACTACTTATATGAATTAAATGAGATGCTCCCCACCAGGGACTGGGTGAAGCCGGGCCGGGTCAGCCAGACAGACAGACAAACAAGCAGACAGACAGATGATAGATAGATAGATCCCCTCCAGGGCCTGGGCGAAGCCGGGCCGGGTCAGCTAGTGTGTGTGTGTGTGTATAATATATATATATATATATATATATATATATAATATATATATATATATATATATATATATATATATATATATATATAGGGAGACACGACAACCCTCCTCTCTCTGCTCTCACCTGCCCCTCCTTTTTTTTTTAAATTGTATACCCCCATCCCTGTCAATCTCTATCTCTCATAAGTAAGCAGTAAGTACTAGTAACTAAGTAACTATGGAGTCTCTGTGGCGAAGTGGTCAAGCCGTTTGACTCGTACTCCGAATGTTGTGGGTTCGATTCCGGGCGCACCCTTCGGTTTACGAGTTAAATTTTTCAGAGACTCCTGTGGGTCGTCGCTAAAAGCTACGGAGTTCGTGCTTTGTGTGACGCTTTCCGCGCTGCGGAAAGAGACTGAGCCATATGGGATTGCTTGCTTGTGTTCGTTGGCTTGAGCTCCAACGCAAAGTCCTGTATGTCGGATGAAGGCATCCTGTTGTCCAACATCAGTGTGATGTCATACAGGACCTGAGGTTTGCGTGAGTATCCGTTGTCCCATGTCTGACTTATTGGTGTGCAGACTGGTGGTTCCTCGCCATACAGGCAGACACTCTCCGACTTCGGAGGAATCGGCGATCCTATTGACTTCAGCCAGAACCCCGAAGGGACCTGTTGCCCAGGACGCTCGGCGAGGACGCGTCAATAGGTCTTGGCCAGTATATAACCCGGCCCTGGTGCCTTGGAAACACCTCTGCGTCCCGCCATATGGGATAAAACCCGGTGCGATGAAGTCGACCTTGTCGACTTTTTTTAAACTAAGTAACTACTCAGTCTAACTTCATGAAACTGACTGAAATTATTGTAGAACAATATACCCCCCCCCCCCCCACCACACCCTTTCTCCCACAGTTCTGAAGTTCATCATGGAGAAGAAAACTCCTGCCACTTTGACTCGAAGTCGCAATCGGGCATTCGCGGTCAAGATCACGTGACCCGGCGGCCTCGTTGGTTGCTTGCTCACGAAATTCGCCCAAATTCTTAATGTGGGTGTTTACTTATTGTGTTTAAATTCCGAAAACAGTGCGATTTTGACTGGCTATAAATAGGCCAGTACTGTGAAGCCATGCTTGTAGTTTCAAGCACATGTGCTCTGAAGGCTATTCGTCGGTGACTATCATTGCTGTGTATTTTCAAATATTGAGGTAAGTTTACGTATGTACATTGTTGCTAAAGTCATTAGTATATTGTTTGTAAGGTATAACTGAATTCTCCATCCACTTCTATATCTCTGTGTAAAATTTAGTTTAGTTTAGTTTAGTCGTTGGATCAACATCACGGCACACGGTTTAACCCATGTGTGCCGTTTTCCTCTTAACTCAAACCTGAGTCTGGAGAAACTCAGCTCAATGCACGAACTCCGTTGCATCGGCGAGGATCCTGAAATACTTTGGGTAGATATTTAACTCGAAATTTTTGCCCGGGCAGCGCCGTTAGGCTACTCTTTTTCGATTTCCAACTGCCAAGGGATTTTTTACGTGCGCAACAACCAGGGGAAATTTTATTACTGGAAGTCCAGGTGGATTTTTTAAATAAATCCCGGTCCTCACAGGGGCCTGAACCCGGGATCTCCAACACTCGTGGCGGACACCATACCTCGAGACCACTCAGCCCCCCCCCCCCCCCCTCTGTGCATTACTTGAAACGATCGGGGGAATTTATAGTAGCTGTTGACTTGTTTGAATTGCCGGTCTGAAGCGAAAAAATCGGTGATTGTTTACACCCTTTAACTTTATTGAAAAGTTCGTTGCTAAAGTTATTAGTAGATTCATATTAGTAATAATTGAATTCTTTATCTACTTTTATAATATATCTCTGTGTAAAATGCCATTATTAAGCCACTTTAGTGAAATTGTAAAAATTGGCTTGATATCGAATTGATTAAACCTGGACATCTTAATATAGAACCTGAAAAGTCATAAAATGATTTCCAACGGTACCCCATTTAAATCTGTATGTTGATTCTAAGCCTATATATTCAGATTTGTGTGTTAAATTCTGTCATAAAAGGAACATATAGAGGAAAATACAGATTTAGCAGATTTTGACTTGCTGCCCAGAAACATTGTTTACTTCTTTAATTTTGAGAAAACCCCTTCTCTTACTCTTACTTAGCAACTATAATTATATTATATATTTTCTCGTTCAGAACAGCGAGACCTAAACTGCCTAAACCTAAAGTAGAAATGTTTTGATGTTATGCAATATCGACTCATTAAAATTCAAAATGGCCGTCAATTAATTATTTAATAATTAACTCCGCTAACAAATCTTGACATGCCGATTATGAATTGTTTTCCCTTCAGTTTGATAAAGCAAATTAAAAAGGCCATGTGATGTAAATATGTTTTTTTTTTACTAATTTAAATTCAAAATGGCTGCCAATTAATTAATTAATGATTAATTTTTAAAACTTGGCTAACACCAATTATGTATCTCTGAAGTTGCAGTGGGTTCGCCTGATGGCGAGGGACACTGGCAATAGGGGAAGCTAATCCACATGCAAAATTCAGTTCAGTGCACTAGAAGTAATGTGTATAATTTCTGCTTGAGTTCAAAGTGAGTAATCGCCCCCCAAAAAATTATGTATTTTTCCCCCCTTCAGTTTGATAAAACAAATCAAAAGACCATGTGGTACTTCAATTTTAATTCACCACAAACAAAGTAGAATCCCTTCGAGCCTCATTTGCATCGGTCCGGCGTTCATTTTCCGGTTTAGTGTTCGGTGGACTGCTAGACCGATCGATGGATGTTTTTAATTTTTTGGGCCCGTAAGGCCCTCACTGACGACGACACTGACGACAGATTAGCCTTACCACTAAGGTCGACGACAGTGAGGGCCCTACGGGCCCAAAAACTTTTAAAAAAAACATCCATCGATCGGTCTAGCAGTCCACCGAACACTAAACCGGAAAATGATTGCCGGACCGATGCAAATGAGTAGGGATTCTTCTTTGTTGCGGTGAATTGAAGTACCGACCATGTTATGTTATGATTTTGTAAATATGCTTTATTACTTAAAATGGCAGCTAATTAATAAATGTTAATGAACAGCTATATAGCAACAATAAGTTTTAACACCATTTGCTTCTACTCTCCGATAGCATCCTTCCAACCTGAAAAAGAAAGAAGAAAATAAACTTTTAAATTTTAATAGTTATACTAATCAATAGTAGTAGTACTAGGTTTGCAGGTCTCCCTGGTGAAGTGTTAGCAACTTTCTCCACAATCCTGTATATCCACGTGAGGAAAACAGCTGCGCAAGATTCGGCAGCGGGTTACGTCGCGTTGGTTACTTATTGGGTATGTGAGCCGGCCGCCCTGGCTTTGTGCTGTGGAAAGGTATAATGCCTTTTTAGAAGTACAAAGCCAGGGTTGAATTGTAGAGACCATGTGTTGTCCCTGCAGCATGATCCCTCTCTCTCTCTCTGCCTGTCTAGTTTACTCTAGAGAAAAAGTAAAATTAATACAGCTGGGACAAGAAACCTGCAGAAGCTGCCGGATCAGTAAAGCAATGCTCTACCTGTCTGCCTGTCAGCTTCGATCTATACCAGTTGCCAAATTGTCCTAGTAATTTATATGGTATTTTCCGTGCCCTTCCCTTATAAAATTCTAGTTTACAATTCTTCACATGATGATTCACAATAAGTTACAACTTTGGCACATGATTCAGAAGACTTACTGTGCAATGATCTTCACATCTAAAGTAGATGGTTAATTTGGCAGGTTATAAATCATCCAGTATTTTGTCGGCTGGCCCGGCAATCATGCCTCTCCACAAATTGCGAACTCCGATGGCATGGATCAATTCATGTGTTGACTCCCTTCCGTGACATGACACAAAACTGTCAAGAATTTTCTCACTGTCTTCCTATATCTTTCCACAATCTTTCTAGTTGTCATATTTCCTGTTTTTTGTCTTCTCATAATGTGGCCAAAAATGATGGCTGCTTCTTTCTGTTGTTTGTAATTAAATTATCTTTGTGACTTAGCCTCCACCAAAATGTCCAGATTGCTCATTTTGGCTGTCCAAAAGCTATAAACATGGATTTCAATAGGTCATCAGAAATGCACCCACCTATAAAAATACCATTTCACTGACATCCTGTATGTATTTCATTGTGACATCTTGTCTGTCCTAAAAACACTGCTGTTGAAAGCTTTAGTAAGGCTAATCTGTGGTGTATTGTTCTATAGATCTCATTATATCAGTAAAATATGTAAGGATCCTTTTTCATACGCCTTTAGTGGGGTATACAGTGCTAGCCACATATTTTTATAGACCA
>JACEFZ010026763.1:10000-139168 GCA_014155875.1 Cepaea nemoralis
TACATACATACATACATACATACATACATACATACATACATACATACATACATACATACATAGATTGATCCCGCCAGAGCCTGGGCGAAGCCGGGCCGGGCAGCTAGGGTCAGACAGATAGACAGACAGACAGTCGGGAACGGGAGAGCTTATATGACTACGTATATGAATTAAATGAGATGCTCCCCACCAGGGACTGGGTGAAGCCGGGACAGACAGACAGACAGATAGACAGACAAACAGATAGTCGGGAACGGGAGAGCTTATATGACTACGTATATGAATTAAATGAGATGCTCCCCACCAGGGTCAGACAGACAGACAGACAGACAGATAGACAGACAGATAGTCGGGAACGGGAGAGCTTATATGACTACTTATATGAATTAAATGAGATGCTCCCCACCAGGAATTGGGCGAAGCCGGGCCGGGTCAGCTAGTAATGAAAATAAACTGCGGGACAGTACACGTCACCTTTCTTTATTCACTCAGTTGGTTGTCAGCTCGCTCTTCCAGCTGCTGTTTGCTGCCAATAATACCACATTCTCCTGCTTGAAGAAAACACATTAAGCATAAATGGACCAATCCAAATGGTAATGGACCCTGCAATGTTGAAGGAAAACGAGACAGAAAAGCGATTATAAAAATAGGCACACTGAACATCTGCAGTTTTAATTATAAAGAAGTAGAACTGATAGAAACAATGGAAAAGAGGAAAATTTACCTGTGGAAATAGCGGACACCAGAGTAAAAGGGAGGGGATGTAGTGAGATCCACCAAACTTATACGTTTGTCTACTCCAGAGTGGAACAACAAGAAAGGGAAATGCGCAGAGTATGAATAGTAATTGAACCAGGGCTAGTAAGTAGAATATTATAAATAAAATATATAGAAAGAACTATAAAAGTGAGAATAAAAGAACATACAGTTACTACATATGTACAAATATATGCACCATGTAACACAAACAACAATGATCAAGAGTGAGGAGTTCTTTGAAGACATCCACAGTACACTGACTAAAATTGAGAAGCAAGACAGCATCATAGTTATGGGACATTTCAACGGAAGTCTAGGACATAACAGAATGGACATAGTGAAACATCTTGGAGCATTTGAAGACCAACACAATGAAAGAAATTATTCTACTTTCGTTTTCTTGAAATATGTCTATAACTGCAATGTTGTCTCTTGTACGAATTTAACTGTCTGTTCACTCAGAGGTCCATAGAATTTATCTTCCACTATCGTCTCTCTAGGCCAGAAGGTTTGCCTGGACATGTTGTAATCTGGGCAGTCTTGGAGTATGTGCTCTGCTGTCTGCAACGCCAATCCACATGTGCACATGGCTGATTCACCAATCTTGAATTGTGTAAACATGTGGTTGTGTAATCTACTGTGTCCTGTTCTGAGGCGCAGAATAATGACTTGTTCTGGTCTATTCATAACACGGTAGTCATCTTGAGCAGGCTTTAGTGGCTTTCTGACTGATTTGATCTTTCTGTTCTTTTGGTGGCAAGTAGCGGGCACATCAGGCTGTTCTTCTTTTGCTCCTTCCTTAGCTAATCGATCATCTCTGTTGTTTCCAGGTACGCCACAGTGAGATAGTATCCACTGTATGGCGACCTTATGCTGGCTGCTAAGTTCAGAAAGTAGCATCGTTAGTACTGGCAATTTCCCAGACATGAGCGCCTCGAGTACTGATTTTGCATCTGTCAGTAGCACCACAGGTTGTGTAGCACGGCTCGTAGTATTTAGTAATTTCTCTGTTGCTATCCTGATAGCCTCAATTTCAGCATCCTAGTTATGGCAGTACTTTCCTGTTGGAACTCTGGTCCTGTCCCTAGTATTATTTGGGTATTCTATGTACACTCCCGCTCCTCCATTTTGAACAGCATTTTGTGCTGACCCATCTGTGTAGACTCGGATCCAGAGGTCCTGTGGGTATTCTTCATCAAGGCAGCTGAGAGTGACTGCTCTGTGCTGTACACTGTTCTGTTCTTCCTTGTCAAATATTCCTTTCACTTTTGTCAAGATTTAAGGTGATAGTCTTATGTTCCTCTTTCCATGGAGTTCGCTCTGGGATAGTTGTCAGGGGGATACCAACTGTGGGCAGATTGGTGGTTTCTATGTGGCGTCGTTTAGCTTGGTGGATAAATCTGCTTTTTTCAGTCACCCCATAGCTAAGTTTTCATATCGGTTCTTCATAGGGTGGCCTGGTGTGCTGAGGAACTTGTTTGCTTGCACTAGCATTTTCATATCTCTGCGCTCTCTCAGTGCTTGTGTCCTCCCCATCATCTTCATCTCCACTATAGGGGTTGATGTCATTCCTCCTGTGGTGACTCTAAGTGCTTGATTTTGCACCTTGTCCAGCTCTTGTAGTGTGGTTTTTGATGCTGAACACCATGCAGTTGATCCGTATTCCAGGATTGCTATTTTCTTTTGGCTTTTGCTACTGTTTTGTTGATGTGCTTTCTCCATATCAGCCTGTCATGAAATGTTACTCCAAGGTATGTTGGTACTTTATCTTCTCTTAGGGGTATTCCATTTATCTGGATGATCCCTGCCTTTTGTTTTGGAGAGAGGGTAAATGTGGATTTGCGTTTTTCAGTGTTTATGGTAACACACCTTCTATTTTCCCATGCAACTAATGCATCTACAGCTCTTTGCAACGATCTGGTGGCTTGTTCAGTGATGCATGTTCATTTGTGCTCAATAGAACCAGGTCATCAGCATACATTGCCACTTTAATTCCATGGGGTTGTTTAGCAACATGATCATTGATGAAGATTAGAAAAAGTGTGTGGGACAAGACTTTGCCCTGGGGAACAATGTGACACAGTAGTACTTTCTTGCTCTTGAATCTGTCTAACTGTACTCGGGCTCATCTGTTGTGCAAGTATGCTTTCACCCATTTGTATATTCTTCCATTGACTTTATAGTTTCTTAGCTTCTTCATCAGACCTTCTTTCCAGACTTTGTCAAAGGCTTTCTTTAGATATATACATGCCACAAGCACCAGCTTCTTCTCTTGGAATGCATCCTCAATTTCTTGAGAGAGGTAGGTTGTCTGATCTTCCATAGAAGTAGCACTGCCTAAAGCCAGCCTGCTGTGGCATAAGATGTTTTCACTTTCAATTTACCACTGCAGTCTGTGATTAGATGAATGCGCTTCCGCTTCATTGTTTTGCAGTACAGCTGGTGAGGCTAATTGGTCTGTAGCTAGATGCATTGGAACTCTTTCCCTGAATTTAGGAGAGGTATCATGATTGCTTCTCTCCAGGCTTGTGGAAAGCTGCCTAAGGTCCAGCTGTTATTGAAGATCTGCAACAGCTTTGTTTTAGCCACTGTTCCTCGGTTCCTGATCATTTAATCGGAGATACCATCATTTCGTAGTGACAGTGAATGAATTGATAATGGAAGTAGATTGATAGAGCAATGCACTCAACACAACCTCTTTATAACAAACACATTTTTTAAACGCAAAGACTCACACTTGGTATAAATGATACGATCTAGACACCAAAAGCCAAATTGATTGATTAATTGGACTTCTGGTCGCGAACATGGAGGATAGGCATTGAAACCGTTAAAGCCTCTGGAGTCTTTATGCTCGTGGCTACCGTTTGCATTTGCATTTTCCTCATGTTGGACTGGAAGTGTATGGTTACGTCGCCCTGCTACTGAGTTGAGTGCGTGGCGCGACACTGAGTTGTGTTTCGTGTGAAATGCTTTTACATCTGCCCAAGGTGTTTTAGAGAGTGAACTGCATGTTCGGAGCAATGGCGGATGGCTGTGTCGCAGAATTGATCGACTTTTGCCGTATGCAGAAATGTGTGGCTGCTGGTCTTCTAGTGACTGCCGCTTCCATCGACGACGAACTGTATTTTAGTGGAGGACTTTTGTGTTGGCATTATGGCGACGGTATTATAGGATGAAGTGTTTTTTCATGGAAAACTTTTGTGTTGACATTCTGGCAGCGGCATTATGCACACTACAGTGTACATGTGTGGACTGTTGGTTGTCGAGACTCCTGTCTTTTCCACTTTTCACATGGGGCAGGGATTGTATGTGATATTCAATGGCACAGGAACAGAGCATAATGGGGATGACACATTGCTGTGAAGATGGAACCGCGACTAACTTGTCAAATTGATTTCATAGTAACAAGAAATTACAGAAAGAGAAATATATCCAATGCAATGGCAATGCCCATCTTAAGTATGAACACAGACCACAAAGCAGTCATTACCACAATAAGGACCAATAGAAGAAGAAAGGAAAGACCAGGAAAAAAACATACCATGTGAATTAAAATGAAATGTTTGCATATCCTTTACATTACATCGCTGTCAACATCAGCATCTTTCAGCTGATTGTTGATTTCTTTGCAAGATTATGCTCAGTAGTTTGCCATTGCTTTCTGAGCGACCGGCTCACATACCCCGCAAGTTACCGATGCGGTTATAACCGCTACCGATTCTCGCCGTCGTCACTTTACTCACGAAAGTATACGGGATTATGGTGAAAGTCGCTAACCTCTAGGCCAGGGAGACCGCGCCATGTGAAATAGTAAACTTTAAAAATCTCAAAGATAAGACTGTGAGGGAAAATTAGAGAAAGAATTAAATGAAATCTTTGTTAAACTACCTATGAAAAGAAAAACGGCGGAAGGATGGGAGATTTTCAAATCAAGTATTCTAAACACTGCAAAAATAACACATGAAACTATTTAAAAACGCAAAATACGGATACAGAAAATAAGTTGGTGGAATGCCGAAGTAAAGACAGCTGTAAAAGACAAAAAATAAAAGTATAAAAAGTGAGTGAAAAACAAACAGGAATGTGTGTGGGTGATGGAGGTGTGTGTGTGAGAGAGAGAGGATGTGTGCGTGGGTGGGGGTTGTAATTATAGCAGTGTTAGATTTTATCAGAAATCAGCGGGTTTAATTTATTGGCCATATAACTAGATTACCTACTAACAGCATACCTCAACAAGCAATGATGTACAGACCAGATGGAAGCAGATGAAGAGGCCTACCATATAAATGAATCAATGGGAATCTCGATATATGAAGCCCATAAAGAGGCATTCTCCTGCTGTTTTTGCTTCATCTCACCACCGCAAAGTACGAGAGGAACATGATGAGATGAGATGAGAATGCCACATTGCTTTCTCATATTTTTGCCACCGGTATTTAACTGCTCTAGATGTTTTATTTCCTCACGTTTTAACTGTCGGCTCTGCTGGCGAAGGGAGTTACAGACTCACTTAGGTAATCCTGCATACCACACTTGAAACACAGCTGCGGACGATTTGATTTGTGTTGGTTTTCATTTAATAGTATGAGCACTGGTCACTCAGAAAACAATGGCAAACTACTAAACATAAACTTTCAAAGAAATCACAACATCCAAAAAATGCTGGGGTTGACTACAGGCATCCTGTAAGGAATATGCAGCTACCTGTTTATTAAACAAAGCTGCCATCTTAATCAGGTCTTTGAAGTAAAATATCAGATCTATGTTCACTTCTTAGCTCTTTATAATATTGTCCTGAGAATGTAAACAATTTTTGTGCCTTTTCCCTCTTGAGATTCACATTTTCCATCTCTAATTTCATCTTGTTTCTTACTCTGCTCATGATTCTCAGTAATAACATTGGCATATGACTCATTAGATTGTCTGCAATTATCTTCCCATCTAAAGCCCTTGGTGCTTTGGCAAATCTATAAGTATGAATTTTAACAGGTCATTAAGCACATACACATGGTTATAAATGCTGTGACATCTTGTCTGTCTTGGAGATACTAAAAAGCATTGCACATGAAAGCAAAGAAATATCATTAGTTAGATAAACCCATTACTTGATAGCATCCTTCTCCTTCAGTAAAACATGGATTCCTAGTCACCTTGACCAAGCAAATCGTAACTGGAGTCTTAATTTACACATGCTTTCATCTGACAATCTTCCTCCACTTTTACAGTGCTCCTAGTTTTCATCACCTGTGAAGGTCCAGGACAAAATTCTTCACATTGGGCTCAAGCCACTTCAAATAGTCAGAACAGGTGGTTTGTCTTTGGTAGCCGTAATATGTTGAAGAACCCATTGTGTGCATACCTTCTTGTCATCACACTTTACCCCCTGCCAGAAAGCTGTAAGGACAATTGCTGCCTTGCTATGTGATCATTCAGATGAATAATGGCATCTGTACACTCCAACATGTTTAGGAATTTGGCTGTAGCAGGATGCCCCGAACATGGCCATTCGTGCAACTTGGTCTCTTCACTCCCTAAAATCACAACTCTGAAATTCCTACCTAGCTTCTATCAACTGCTATTTCATATCAAATGGCAAAGCACAATCTTGCTATTGAATGCACAACATCCATACACAACATTATGAATTATTCTTGCTTTCTTCATGGCCAAGAATTAATTGTTAGGCAGGTTATTGTTAGTAAGTGCCATTTGTGTGAACTATTACAGTGGCACTATCTCTGCTGGTGACTACAATTGTGCACATGCATATGGAAACACATCAGTGTCACAACATTTTTGGTATAAGAAAACGCGTAAGATATTATTTTTTGTGCAGCCCTTTTAAGAATTTAGAATGATGTTATATTTTAGAATTCCAGAACATGTCAGACTAATATTTATTACATTTGATCATAGTAACACAAGTTTTTGTACTCTGCTGTCAACTGTCAGATGTGTCATTTACTGCCAATATTGTACCTTGCGGTGTGGGCGTTATGGCAGTGGGGTCTTTGAGACTGAGGAATTTGGGCAGCCTGCCTAGTGCAGTCGCCGCAATCTGTGCATATTAGGATCTTCTATTTGCCCCAAATAGAAAAATATCGCACACCTTACTGAGGATTCAAACCTGGGTCTCCTGAAGCAGAATCCAGCATTCTAGCCACTCGGCCAGCTGCTCCTCTTTGTACTTTGCACTTGATGAATATTTAAGAGAATAGGACATGATGTTGAAGTTATTGTATTGTTATTATTTCAGGTTAGAAAATACCAGAACAGAAGTCAAGACTTGCTGCAGACAGGATCCAATCAACAGAAGAGTGTCTGACACAAGAAGGAAGATCTGCTTCTGAAACCACGGGACTCAACATAGGCATGGATGCAGCAGAGGGCATACAACAGTTGAGTAGGGAACTCATCTCTGATGCTGTGTGGAGGAGATCGAACAAACATACATTTTATGAAAGTGAAAAAACACTCCTAGACACTCCACTTAAAGCTTGCAATGTGAAATTTCTGGATGTATTTTTCGACTGTGTAGAGTTAGACAAACAAGTTAAGACCAGAATAGTCAGAAATGCCTACACAAACTTTTTTCATCATGTATTTAGCCAGATTAGCAAAGATCAGGTTGCAATGGTCAAACGGATTCCAAACGGCTCTTGGAATTAGGAGCGGATGTGAATGGTGGGCCATTAGTTTTCCCCTTGTCTCTGGCAGCTAAAGCTGGCAGTTATCCTCTGATTGAGTTGCTTTGCCGCCATGGTGCTGATTTGAACAAGACAGATGAGGCATGTAGGTATTATTCCCTGTTATGTATCGTAGCAGAAGGTGGCCATTATGACATGATTGGAATGATATTAAGATTTGGAGCCAACGTTCATGAAAAAGAACTGATTTGTCGAGCAGTTCACCGGGCTCTTCTTACGTAGGCCACACAGACTGTGCTAAACTTCTACTGCAGCGTTGTGATTGTGCAGAATTGTACATCGAGGATACTTTATACAGTTTTATACGTAATCAGAATTTGGTCTACATTAACTTCCTACTTGTGAATTGCATACATGAAACTCAACAATATATTTGTAAACATCAGCATGGTTTGTTAAAATCAGCAGTAGGGGGAAACAGTATTGACTTCATTAGCCATATTCTTGATATTATACTTGACATTACCGGCGAGTATCCTTGTTGGGAAGAATTGTTAGCTGAGTCCGGTAATGGAGAAGTTGCCACATTTCTAATTCAGAAAGGAGCTGATGTAAATAAGCTGGTAGAATCATGTGGTGGCTACACTCCTCTGTATCTGGTTCTAGCTAGGGAATATATGTGCCAGGCATCTAGGCTACAGGTAGTTAAAGTACTGCTTGAAAATGGGGCTTCTCCTAATATTTGTGGTGACACATCACCATTAATGCTTGTGGCTTTAACCAACAACAGTACAGATTTGCTTCAGTTACTATTAGACTACGGGGCTGACATTAACTGGAGAGACAACAAAGGTGATACTGCCTTTTCCTATTCTGTCTATCAAGGTTGTGATAGCAATGCTGAATTCCTAATCAGATGTGCTAAAGACAAAGATTTTATCAATTCACAAAATAATGAAGGATTGACAGTTTTGATGCAAGCAGCAAGATACAGCAATGTAGCTGTGGTCATGGCGGTGATAAATCACAACCCTGATGTGAATATGACAGATTACAATGGCAATACAGCGTTGATGCACGCAATAAACAGAATCAATAAGTACGACTACGAGACTGATGACATTGTAACCACTCTAATCAATGCAGGTTGTGACGTTAACTTGCAAAATGATGATGGTCTGTCACCATTGATGTTGGCTGCAAGCAGATGCAGCAAAGAGGTTGTACAGATTCTACTGGATGCAGGAGCTGACATTAATGCAGTCAGTAAAACAGATAGGACAAAGACAGCCGTGTCATACTTCCAGCCCATGAGGTGTTATGATAACAAAGATATAAGAGCCTGCCTAGCAATTTTCCTTGCCCAGGGTGCTTGTTTGTCTTATTTACATCCTAAAATGTTTCATAGAAATTTATTTTGTAACAACAGTGACACTATTTGTAAACTTATAGCAATTGGAAGAGGACCCATAACTGTAAGGTCAGATGAATACTTTAACTACTTCTCAACTGCTGATCCCACATTTGATGTATCACCTTTATGTACAGCACTGTTAAGTGGTAATGCATCCCTGGCTCGTCATTTTATTGACATCATGTGGCTTACAAAATCTGATCTGACTTCACTAACGCATAACAAACCTGTTTGTTCATATCTGGAAAAGAAAAACCATACACAGTGTTTGAATCTGCTTGGTGAGATGTCTTCACAGCCAGTGTCCCTGTTCAGGCTGGCTTTTGTGGAAGTATCATCTGCTGTAGGGACTATGCCTGGCCGTGAGAACCGCATCAACAAGTTACCTCTACCACAGTTGTTGAAAGACAAACTGTTGTTTAAATCTGCTGTAGACTTTATAACACCAACAATAGATATGATTCCTTCTAGGCTGTTACCCTTTGATCCATCTTTTCAACAATACATTGATGTGTTGACTGCTGTAAATGCTGTCGGGTGTGGGAAAAATTTGAAATGGAAGCATCAGTTTAGAAACAATATTGTACCTTGTCTTAAATGTATTGAAAATGAATGCAGCGAATGTTTTTTAGCACCACAGAAGATGGAGGTAGGGAAACAATCAAAACCTTTAGCACACAAGACAGTCTACTTGACCACTTCTACCACAGAGAGACACCCCCCCCCCCCCCCCCCTCGCATGTACACCATGAAATGATAGAATTATTTAATGTGAATGGCACTATTACATCTGTTGATGGTTTCATTCATCTCATCTCAGTTCTCTTGTACCTTGCAGTGTTGAGGTGAATCATAAACAACGCGAGAGTGCCCGTTTATGGGCTTCGTATATCAAGATTCCATGGCTCTGTTATTCCCTCTGTCCATCATTCAAATGGTCAACCTCTTCTGGTTCAATTTGGTTTGTACATCATTACTTGTTGTGGTATACTGTTAGCTGGTAGCCTAACTACATGGCCCAAACCATTTAACTTGCTGTTTTCTAATGAAATCCAGCACTGCTACAACCTACACTTTAGTCCTGATATCCTCATTTCTGAATTTCTGTCTTTTTGATACATTGAGTATTCTTCTCAGGAATCTAATTTCCATTGTAAGTTTTTCTTTCTCTTTTTCTGTCACTGTCCATGTTTGGCATTGATGGCATAGAGTTTGTAAGAAGGTTGAGTTGTTTCATGAATTTACTATTAATATAAAAGCCGTCCTTGTGCAAGCAGAAAGACATGTTAGTCAGTTTAAAATTACCGTGGTAGACAATTGACATTACTGTGCGAACATGTGTATATTTCAGTTTGAAGGATTTATCTAATTAATTCACGTAAGTTGTGTGATTTCTGCAGTATGTACCTGACGAGCTGCAGCGAAATATACCAGGCAATAAATCGTGCAATGTATTGTTTGTGTCTTCGTTATTCAAATTCATCACGGGAAAACATTGTTTTGAATTAATATAAAACATTGAAAATTATTATTTATTTTAAGTGCATGTCAACAATTAATGTATGTATATCACGGAGTGTTGGTTTTATTTAGCATTACTCGTATTGATATGTGTGATACATGACTATACTGTTAACAATAACACATGGTTTGTTTTAAATTCATTTTTCATAAAAAATTACTATTACTACTAATTGTATGTGAATTGTAAATAAAAACAAATGAAATACTGTATGACAATAATAAGTAAATGATGTTGTGCTCATATATTCGAAAAATCTTTATAATTTTTGTTTGATTAAAAGTTTGGAGTAGATTTGATATAAGCCTCATCACAGTGATACTAACATAATACAGCACGTGTGTGTACTTGGGACTCGCATGTAATAACAGGAGGCAGCAGAATAATTATAACTTTCTATTCTACAAGCACCAAACTTAGACAGAGACAGTCACATGGGCAAATATCAGCAGAATTGATTCAGGACACCCAGAGCTGAGATTTGTGGAGAGACATGGAATCCTATGCCAGCTGACAAGGCACCTGCTAATGATGATGATGACCAAGCCATAAGATTTGATTTTATAAACATATGGCACTGCTAACTGTTGAATGAAATAAAAATGAGAAAGACGGGTTACTCAGGCCACATTATATGGCAGAATAATCTACTTAGCAATGACTGAAGGGAAAAGCTGATGATATCGACAATGTAAATGGGCAGACATCTGATCAAGGAAAACAACTAATATAGCAGAATATACAAGAGAAATTGCTGGAGACCGGTACAGCCAAGCATCATCACAGGGACAACAAAGTGATGATGAATATAATCTAAGACTGGTGATTTTAAATACACCATTTCTGATTTTGTTAGTTTCCCATTTATTGTTAGTGTCCAAGTTGGACATCAATCAATTAGTCAATTAGTGAACTTTGGTTGCAATGAATCACCCTGATTGTACCTTCTGAGAATCTGTCGTTCATCCATATTGTCCCACCTATATCAGCCCACTCATTGCTCAGCTGCCTCCAACTTTTGACTATTCGGCTCAACTTTTACAACATAAAAACTTGGACTTTATTCATCTGGCTGTTTTTGCTTTGTTTATATTTTAAGTTCACTTGTTTTTGTAGTTTTCTGCAACACAGTTCCCATGATGATGGAATTTTAGCACTGGGATGGGAGAAAGGTCTATGCAGACACCAACCTCACTCTGATAGACACAAACCCTGTTCAGAGCTGTAACAACCTCAACACAAAGGCATCATACTTTAAAACTTACTGCTATGTAGGATTGACAAACAGACAGACCCAAGCATGACTGAAACTCATTACTAAGGCATGCAAATAATTAAAAATAGACCAGAAACTGATTAAATTGCTCTGTAAATGAGATGGACATAAATCATATGACTGAAGCACTGAATGACTGATTGGATTCAAGGGTACAAATAATATGACTGAAACACTGATTGACTGACTGGATTCAAGGTAGAAATCCTATGATTGAAGTAATGATTGACTGATTGGACTCAAGGGTACAAATCATATGATTGAAGAATGCATTGACTGGATTCTATCAACCTACACATGATCATGCACATACATAAACTACACAACAGAAGTTATAACAAAAAAATATAAACACATGGTTTGTCACTTAAGATGCTCCTTCTCTTGTTCATTATGTGGTAACGTATGAACCATTCATGAAGAACACTGGTGTTTAAGAATCGTTGCAGTCTTGACCCAAAAGGGTCCTCCCCCATCAGTATAAACGGGAGCCCGCTTCTGATAATCATAGGCCTCCAATTGTGATTGCTTTAAGGTGGAGTTTATACTACTAGTGCGAGATCAATCGGACAATTTATAAAAAAGTAATGGGAGAATAATGGGTCCATCCCCCCCCCCACCCCCTCCCCATACACACACAGACATGAAACAAAACAATATGAGGACTTCAACCTCAGCTCAACAACTGGGTTGCCCTGGTGCTTCCCGTAACACCTTTTCCCACGGCTACGGGTACTAGGACTTGTGTGAGGGCATGAAGCACAGGATGCACGAGACTCTCCTCGCCGAGGGAGGTGTGGTTTGGGGGCAGGCATTTATCGCGGATGTAGGACATACGAAACAATGCAAGGACACGCAAAGTTCAAACGTCTCAATCGTACGGCAGGGGAAAGACACCAGAAGCAATGACCCGGGTGAGTCCACCCCCACCCCAGTGAGTGTCAAGAAGGTAAAAGGCTGGAACATTCTGGGAAGGGGGAATTGCACCTGATGATCAGAAACCTCTTGTTGTGCTTGCGCCACAGTGGAGTTTTAATCACTTTTCCACACAAAGGGGAATGAGAATCCTGATCTAAAAAGTGGTATACTGGTGTATCACGGAATGTGTCAACAGCATGCTACGAGGGTGAGTTAATAAGTAAGTCGCACAGTTCTGTGGGATGGCAGGTAAATGTAGTTGGTGTTTTCTACAGATGTCATTAGGTGACCGCAACATCGAATTTTATATTCCCGTTCATTAGGTGGCGCTAGGTGTCTCATGCGCAGCGCATAAACAAAATGCCACTGTACTTACGGAGTGTACAACCAAAGAGCAAAGTGCTGTTGTGCGTTTTTTTTTTTTTTTTGACAAAATGACTGCCTGCAAGGGGCATTCATAGGGAAATGCTTCCTGTTTATGCTGACAAATGTTTGTCCCGTAAAACGGTGCATAGCTGGGAAGCAAATTTTCTCAAGGACGCGAATAACGCCGAAGTTGAATGTGAAGTGAAAACGTGGTTTAGAAAACAGAGCACGCAGTTCTATGAGGCCGGTTTGGGAGGTCTGATAAAACGATGGGTTAAGTGCATCAATGTTGGTGGAAATTATTTTGAGAAATAAAGGGACAATGTATGTGCAAAAATAAACTTTCAAGTTGTTATCATATTTAGTTATTTTTCTACAGTCATGTGTTACTTACTTATTGACGTCCCCTTGTATCTTTGACTGCTGGAAACTTAGCTAAAGCACATGTTTAGAAAACTACAGCCGTCAAACAATTTAGGAGAACAAGGAGAGGTTTCTCTATACACATTGAGGAAGAGCTTGCCACAGGGAATGTTTCTAGAAAACATATTTCAATAACATATTTATTAACACTTTTACAATGTCCATTACTTTCCTCGTAACTTTGAAATAGGATCATTCCTTGGCAAGACAGTCAGAAACTGCGCTTTGAACTACTAAAGTTAAACAGAATGCAAGTTAAAGAGTTTATTTACATTTACTTGTTAACATGGATCAGACTCATTTATGGTACTGAATTAGTATTAATAATTGGTACATCACCGGTCTCCCTGGCCTAAGAGTTTAACGTCTGTCTCCGTAATCCCAGTATGCTCTCGTGAGTAACGTGACGCGCGCGAGAATTGGTAGCGGTTCTCTCCACGTCGGTAACTTAGGGGTATGTAAGCCGGCCGCCCAGAAAGCATTGGCAAACTACTGAGCGCAATCTTGCCAAGAAATCAACAATCAGCTGAAAGATGCTGTTGTTGACAGCGATGACCTGTAAAGTTTATGCGGAAAAAAAATTGGTACAGCAGTGCATTAAAAAAAAATTAAATAAGATATTAACTGGAGCTCATGTGGGAAGCAAAGAATAGTAACACTGTAACATAACAAGTATGTCATAAAAGGGTTGTTGTGAGACGGCTATCTCATCCCATAGAGAAATGTTGCTGCAAAACCCAAGGCTACATGGGGTTTGGCGTGAGGTTAAGGACGATGTTCGTAATCCCGTATACTCTCGTACGAAACACAGTTGTGCGATTCGACAGCGGATTGCGTCACGTTGGTACTTACGGAGGTATGTGGACCGGTCGTTCAGAAACAATGGCAAACTACTGAACGTAAAACAGCAACAGCAGCTGAAAAATGCTGGTGTTGATTGCAATGTGAGAGGAGTAGAAACAAATGACCACACAATCAACCACAAACTGTAGGTTGTTAGAGAGGAAGGGAAGCAAATGACCACACAATCAACCACAAACTGTAGGCTGTTAAAGAGGAGTGGAAACAAATGACCACACAATCAACCACAAACTGCAGGCTGCGTGCTGTTAAAGAGGAGTTTAAAAAACGACCACACAATCAACAAACTGCAGGCTGCAAGCTGTTTAAGTGGAATGGAAACAAATGGGTGAGTTCATCAGTGAAACTCGCCCACCAGTGTAACCATCAGATAGTGTTTAGACGTAGGAGTGTGAACTGAAAGACTTTGACATCAACTGTAATTTCTTAGCAAGTTTACGTTCAGTAGTTTGCCATTGCTTTCTGAATGATCGGGATGGAAACAAATGCAAGGCGCTCTACTTCCAAATCGCCCACAGCTGTGTTTTGAACGCATTATGTGAAATTATGAATCTCATTCGTAACACCTTCGTCACAGCAAAAACTAATCTAGGTCACAGCAAAATGAGATGCTGTGGCCATCTTCCGTTATTTTCCGCCGAAGTCTGAGAGTGTCTGCCTGTACGGCGAGGTACCACCAGTCTGCACACCAATAAGCCAGACATGGGACAACGGATACTCACGCAAACCTCAGGTCCTGTATGACATCACACTGATGTTGGACAACAGGATGCCTTCATCCGACATACAGAACTTCGCGTTGGAGCTCAAGCCAACGAACACAAGCAAGCATCTTCCGTTACTACCTTTCTTTCCAATAGATAATGCTGTACCCAATATGTAAGCTTTTTGTGAGTCGGCTGGTCGCCTCGTACTGCCTTCTAGCCTCTTTATATGGCATGTTAGTCTTTATAGCTTCCTTGCTGTCTTGGTGGCAGGGGCATCCGAGGTACCTGGCGCCGTGGTTGCCGAGGCATTTTCTGTTGGTGTCCAGCGCAGTACCTGCATACCACCACCTCGCTATTGCAGGTGGTACGGGTGTGCCAAAACTTCTGGCATTTAGAGCAATGCAGCACTCTGGGTATGCAGTTCTCTGGGTATGCAGCACTCTGGGTATGCAGTTCTCTGGGTATGCAACACTCTGGGTATGCAGTTCTCTGGGTATGCAGCACTCTGGGTATGCAGTTCTCTGGAACTTGGTCTCTCTTGTCCCATCTGATGATTTGAGGGATCACTCGGTCCTCCGACGTGACGGCAACGACGACTGTGGAGGGGATGTTGTTCTTGCCGATGATTCTCTCAGCACTGGTGATCTTTAGTTTGCGGTTCTCCCTTGTCAACATCTCCCTGATTTGGTCGTTGGTGAGATGGGTCTTGACTCGTTTTAGAATCCATCGTTTACTTTTGCGGTGCCGGCTGGCCTCCCATAGGATGCTGTGGTAAAGCTTGATGTCAGCTTTCTCTTCTTGGGAAATCTTCTGCATCAGTGCTGTGGTCTTTGGGTTTTTGTTGATGGAGACCACTACTACATCAGGTGTCTTGCGCAGCTGGTAGATGCTGTTTCTTCCCAGCTCGTTTTCCAACAGACTGATTATCTTTTCTGTTGGTAACGCCGACAGTTTGGGTTCTCCCACGCTTGTCTGTTTTAGTAGAATTTTGCCGGTGAAGTCCTCAGATGTTGTTGTTGTTTCCTCCTATGTGGAGATCCCCGGTAGATTGGGCTGCATCGTCTTGGTTCTGGTTTGAACTTCCAGGCTGCTGCTGGTTTCAATGGTGGTTTCTTCATCAACTGCGACGGTTTCAGCTGGTGTAGGAGCCAGAATGCTGCTCGTAGATATAGGCTCAGCAGTCATAGCGGCCTTCCTCTCTTCTACCTTCTTTTTCCCGGCTGCATATAGCGCATGTCTCTGCGCGGCACTTTTAACGCGAGGCATCTTCTGCGTTATCCGATAGCGATCTGATGTCGATAGCGCGTCGAGTCGACTGATGTATGTGTGATGAGCCACAGCCTCATGGCAGATCACATTTTAATGTTAAATGACACGATCGGGGGGATTTAAAGTAGCTGTTTGAAGTGGATCACATCAGCCGGTCTCAAGCGGAAAAAAAATCAGCAACCATCTTGCCTTATAAATAATATATAATACAATTATATAACAGCAGATTAGATATGAGTTGTTTGTCATTGTTTACACCAGTCCTTTATGTATTTAACATTTGTTAAAGTTAAAGCCACATACTTAATATTATTATTAGTAATAATTTAATTATCCATCCATTTGTGTATATCTGTAGTAATGCTAACTATAAAGAGGGGAGATACGACATCCCTCCTCTCTCTGCCCCTCCTTTTTAAAAATTGTATTCCCCCAACCCTATCTATCGTTATCTCTCATAAGCAGTAAGTAATACTAACTAAGTAACTACTAAGTCTAACTTCATGCCACTGACTGAAATTATTGTAGAACAAACAATTTACACCCCCCCCCCCCCCCCCCTGAAGTTCATCATGGAGAAGAAAACGGCGACACTTTGATACGAACTCGTGATCTGGCAAGATCACATGACCCAGCGGCCTCGTTGCTTGCTCCCGAAATTCGGTCAATTTCCTAATGTGGTCTGTTTTGTTTAAATTCTGAAAACAGTGCGATGTTCTAAGTACCAGAAGTTTTGGCACACCCGTGCCACCTGCAAGAGTGAGGTGGAGGTGTGTAGATACTGCTCTGGACCTCATCCTTATAGTCAGTGCCAGCATGCAAAGATCAACACGGACTTCAGGAGGCCTAACACCAACAGAAAGTGCACCAACTGCCTCGGCAACCATGGCGCCAGGTACTTCGGCTGTCCCTGCCACCAAGACAGCAAGGAAGCCATGACAATTGCAATCAAGTCTAATTTACCATATCAGGAGGCCAGGAGGCAGTACGAGGCCACCAACCGACTCACCAAGAGTGACAAAGCACAATTAGAAGGCAACCTGAAGGACATGAGAGCACAGTTTAAAAACCTAGAAGAAAAAAAAAAACGACAAGACGCAAGAAACCCAGATAACAGCCGTTCAGCGCATCCTGGACGACCTGAAGCAAGAACAGCTTGGAAAATAGAGCAGGTTGTCGCTCGAATTGCTGCCATAAAAGCTGACACTAACGAAACTCTATTGAAAATTCAAGAAGAAAGAGCAAAGACAGAATGATCACAATTACTATTACTGGAGCATAGAGAACGAGATGTAGAAGCTCCCTGAAGGAAACAGCATCATATGACGGGGTGGGTACACAATTACTCCAGGCCTCTCAGCAAGTGCGCGACTCTGACCAGACATGAAATACATTATCAAGACAGTAACGAAAGCAAGCAACCAGATCTACGAACCAAACAAAACAAGCCACACAATAGAGGCCCCAGCCTAAATACAACCAAACCAATATAGTCGAAGGTTAAACGGGGGACATTCGTACCTGCTGAACCGCAACCACAACGGCAAGCCATGCTGTAGTTTCAAACACATGTTCGCTCAAGGCTATTCGTTGGTGACTATCATTGCTGTGTATTTTTTTGTGTATTTTCAAGTATTGAGGTAAGTTTACGTATGTTATACTAGTCAATAGATTAATGGCAGTAATAATTGAATTTTATGTCCACTTTTATTTATATCTTTGTTTAAAATTGCATTATTATACTACTTGAAAGTTTTCAATGAAACGATCGAGGGGAATTTATAGTATTTATATAGTATAGTATATTATTAATTAATATTAATTAGTATAATAGTAGCTCAGTTCGCTGGTAAAGTTATTAGTCGATTTACTACTAATAAATATTTAATAATTGAATGCTCCATCCACTTCTATATCTCTGTGTAAAATGTCATTACATGAAACGATCGGGGGGAATTTACAGTAGCCGTTTCAAAAGTGTTTGAAGCGGATCAGCCGGTCTCAAGCGAAAAGAATCGGCAGCCATTGAGCCCATTCAATCATTGTTTACACCCGTAGTTTATTGAAAAGTTCGTTCCTAAAGTTATTAGTAGATTAATATTAGTAATAATTGAATTCTTTATCCACTTTTATATCTCTGTGTAAAATGCCATTATTAAGTGAAATTGTCAAAATTGGCTTGACATTTATTACTGGACAGCAGAATAGAACCTGAAAATTTCTGAAAAATGATTTCCAAAGGTACCTCATATTTAAACCTGTATGTTGATTCTAAGCCGAGATATCCAGATATTTGTTAAATTCTGCCCTGTCATAAAAGGAACATAGAGGAAAATACTGATTCAGCCGATTTTGACTTGCTGCCCAGAAATAACAATTGTTTAGGACATGCTTAAAACTGCTATAACTTATTTAATTTTGAGAAAACCCCTTCATTTAGCAACTATATTATATATTTTCTCATTCAGAACAGCGAGGCCTAACTGCCTAAACCTAAAGTAAAAGTGTTTTGATGTTATGCAATATGACTCATTACAATTAAAAATGGCCACTAATTAATTATTTAATCATTAGTAAACTTAGCTAACGAACCTTGAAATGCCAATTATGAATTGTTTTCCCTTCAGTTTGATAAAACAAATAAAAAGGCCATGTTGCGATGTTGTAAATATGTTTTGTTACTAATTTAAATTCAAAATGGCTGGCAATTAATTCATTAATGATTAATTTTAAAAACTTTGCTAAGGAACCTTCAAACACCAATTATGTACCTATGAAGTCGGAGTGGGTTCGCCTGATGGCGAGGGACACTGGCAATAGGGAAAACCAATCCACATGCATTTGTATGGATTACGCATGAGTTCACAACAACAACAAAAAATGTGCTAATTTCCATGCCGTGATGAACTGCTGTCAAGATACTTTCTTTATTGTCTTCCTCTATCTATTTTCCTATTCTCTTCCTTGCTGTCTTCCTCAATCTCTTTTCTTATTGTCTTCCTCAATCTCTTTTCTTACTGTCTTCCTCAATATCTTTTTTACTGTCTTCCTCAATCTCTTTTCTTACTGTCATCCACAATTTCTCTTAATTTCCAGTTTCCAGTTTTTTCCCTTTTTCTAATGTGGCCTCATATCTGTGTGTGATATTGTGTCTTCGTCAATGTGTGCCATGTGGATAAGTGTAGGAGACCATAGTCCGTCACCTCACATAATCACCAGTCTTAGATCTGAATCTGCTATCTTGATTCTGCCACGTGGCCAAACCATTTGATTCCTTTCACTTCCCTTGCTCTTGTCTCCCAAAATATTGTCAGTTGTCACTAACTTTTTCAGTAAGGTTTTAATTTCTCCTCAAAATGTGCTAAATAAATCTCTACGGTCTGTGTGTTGTTTTTCTGATCATTTTATGTTTTCTTAAAGACTCCTTAACTTGTTTTTCTCTGATCATGTTGTTTCTTACCATTTCCTTGGAGAAACAACCAAATAAATCAATTTTCAATGTCTTTAAATGTTTCCCAGCATGTTTACTTATTGTCCCATGTTTCACATGCACACAACAGTATAGGTTCAATATAGCATTTCAACATCTTTTCCCACTACAGTTGGAAGCTTTCAATTGATTCTTTCAGAACATATTACTCATTTTGGCTCTCTAAAGATTTTCAGCATTCTTCTGTAAAACCAAATTTTTAGGGCTTCAATATTTATTTTTTAACATGTTTTTCATATACTAATTGTCCACAGTCCTCTAAAAAGTACTGGAGAGTTTTGGTCATAGACCATAACTTTAGGAAGGGAAAATCCCAACTGCACCTCCCCGCGGTAGAGGATGGAAACACACCACGGTGTGGCTAACACAGCTCTGGGGACCGAGTATCCACCGGAATAAGTGGACAACTCTGCAGATGAGCAGAGCAGGGCACTCACTTGTCCTGACAGTCGGAAATGGCTGTCAAAGGCAGAGTTAAAAGACCACCGTGTGAATGTGGAAAGCAAGGGGAAACCACCACATTATCTTCCCAAGATTTCATGGCGACACACATTTCAGAAATAGTGAACGACGTTAATGGCTGTCTTAGGACATCCTCGTCCGGTAGGGACAGTCATGAGCCACAGGTGACACCAGACCGTCATCCAGCTACTGATGGCAAAACTAAAACAATAACTAAACTAAATAAATTTAGAGTAGGAACGTGGAATGTTAGGACATTAAATGAGCTAGGAAAGTTAAACAATGTTCTAAGAGAAATGGAAAACATGAAAATGAATATACTAGGCATAAGTGAGATGAGATGGAAGGGATCTGGCAAAATTATAACCGACAAACACACAATAATTTATTCTGGAGGGGGACACACATGAAAAAGGTGTAGGAATAATATTTGATGAAAATACAGCCAAATCTATGACTGGATACTGGTGTATTTCAGATAGAGTTATAATGGTCAAAATCAAAGGCAAACCAATAGATATAAATATTATACAAGTATATGCACCAACAACAAACAGTAGTGATGAAGATATACAAAACTTTTACGATGAAGTTGAAATGGCAATAGCCCAAATTGGATCACAAGAAATAAAAATAATACTGGGGGATTTTAATGCAAAAGTAGGAAAGGGAAAAATAGAGGATATAGTGGGGAATTACGGTTTAGGTACAAGAAATGAAAGAGGAGAGAAACTAATAGAATGGGCAAATATTAATGATATGATAATTGGGAACACATGGTTTAAACACCATAAAAGACGACTTTACACATGGAAAAGCCCTGATATGAAAATACGCAACCAAATTGACTACATACTTATTAATAAAAGATTTAGAAATGCATTAATTAATGTAAAGACAATGCCTGGTGCTGACGGTAACAGTGATCATGTACCACTATGTGGACAAATAAAAGTAAGATTAAAGAGAGGGGGAAAAATGGTTAAAAACTTGAGACTTAATAAAGAGGTTCTGAAAGTAGATAAAGAAATTCAAGAACAATACAGAGTGACTGTGAAAAATAGGTACAATGCAATAGCTAAAATACAGAGTATAGATGAACAATGGGAAATGTTAAGGGACTCCATTCATCAAACTAGCAAAGAAATATTACCGGAGAGAAGCCAAAAAGCTAAGAAAAAATGGATGAATGAAGAAATCTTAAGGTTGATGGACAAAAGGAAACAGAATAAAAATGACAAACAAGAGTATGCTAAGATAAATAAAGAAATAAGAGATAAATAGTGTGAAGGCAAAAGAAAGTTGGTTAAATGAGCAATGCAGAAAAATTGAATTAAATTCCATTAAAGATCAAAAAAGTATGTACAGACAAATCAGCGAGCTCACATGAAGAAAAATAAGAATAAATACAGGGTGTTTGAAATCAAAAACAGGACAGACTTTATTGGAGGAAGGTGCTATAATGAAGAGGTGGAATGAGTATATAAGAGAATTATATAATGGAGAAAGGGAAGAATTAACAGAAGAAAGTAACTTAGAAGGCCCACCTATTCTAAAAGAAGAAGTCGCTGATGCTATGAAACATATGAAGAAAGGAAAAACAGCTGGGCCAGATGAAATCACAGTAGAAGAATTAGAAGTATTGGGAGAATTTGGGGTAGATATATTAACCAAAATGCTGAATGATATTTACAACAGTGGATATTTACCGAGCGATATGCTGAAATCTGTATTTATAGCAATACCAAAGAGACCAGGAGCACTTGAATGCGAAGATTTTCGTACAATTAACCTCATAAACCATGTCACTAAGCTTCTACTCAGAATTATAATGAGAAGAACAAGAAAGAAAATAAAAATGGAAATTAGTGAAGAACAGTATGGTTTTATGGAAGGAAAGGGTACAAACAATGCAATATATATATTACGAACACTAATAGAAAGATCAATAGAGAAACAAAGAGACATATATTTATGCTTCATAGATTATACTAAGGCATTTGATAAAGTAAAACATGATGAGCTGATTAAAATGTTGGAAGATATCAACATTGATGGGAAAGATTTAAGAATAATAAAGAATATATACTGGAACCAAGTAGCAGCAATTAAAATGGGAAATAAAGAGGGTAGTTATGAACAGATAAAGCTAGGAGTACGACAGGGGTGTGTCTTGTCACCCGATCTCTTCTCCCTGTATAGCGAAGTAATAATGAGAGAGATCAAAGAGAAGCCAGGAATACTAATCGGAGGATATAATATAAACAATATACGCTATGCAGATGACACAGTATTGGTAGCGGATAATGCAACAGACCTACAACAATTGTTGGACAGTGTAGTAACAGAGAGTGCACAGAAAGGACTGTCCTTGAATATCAAGAAAACGGTAACAATGGTGATATCAAAGAAAATGGGGACGCCAAAATGTGACATAGAAATAGAAGGGGAAATTCTCAACCAAGTGGATAATTTTAAATACCTAGGGGCACTTATAACATCAGATGGAAGATGTACAAAAGAGATTAAGAGCAGAATAGGGCAGGCAAAGACAGCATTTCAGAAAATGAAGAGTATCTTATGCAATAAGTCGCTATCAATGAATGTAAGAGAGTACTAAAATGCTATATAGAACCAGTTTTGCTGTATGGCAGCGAATCTTGGAATGTAAATGAACAAATTAGGAAGAACTTAGAAGCAACAGAGATGTGGTTTTTAAGTCGAATGTTGCGAATTCCTTGGACTGCCAGAGTAACTAACAACGATTGCCTGAAAGAGGCTAATGAAACTAGAACACTATATACAACAATAAGAAAGAGACAAACATCTTTCTTTGGTCATGTGATGAGAAGAGAGGCATTGGAGAACATCGTGACAACTGGAAAGATCGAGGGGAAGAGAGGCAGAGGCAGACCAAGAGAAATTATGCTGGACGGACTGAGACGGTGGCATGGAGGAATATCATCAGCAGAGTTGATCCAGAACACCAAAGACCGAGATCTGTGGAGAGCCATGAACGCCTACGCCAGCCGGCACGGCACTTGATGATGATGAATTGTCCACACGCAAGAGTCCTTTAACTAACGTCTAAAGACATGCTTTACATACATATTCACAAGATTACAGGTCATGCTAGACACCATGCAAACAAACTAATTACCATATGGTACATTTGAACCTGTCAACTCCAAATAATGACAGGGCCTTGCTGCAGGGACAAAGTACTTAGATGTATGGCCAACTTGACGCCCCTGGGCTGTCTTGGTTACCTCAAGGGTTCTACAACTGATATTTATGTGAAATGACTGGATATATATTTGCTTGTCTAATGCTATTATTTGTTTCTGTGACACATCTCTGATAATTATATTAATGTACTCAAATATCAGAATGTCTATTCATAGCTTAAAGTGAGTACCAGAAAGTCTTAGGAAATAAAGGCAGTATTCATGATATTAACCACCATCACTAGGCAGGCAGAGAGAGGGATCATGCTGCAGGGACAACACATGATCTCCACAATGTAGCCCTGAATTTGTGCTATGGAATGGCACAATGCCTTTTTAGAAGTGCAAAGCCAGGGCTGAATTATAGAGACCATGTGTTGTCACTGCAGCATGATCCCTCTTTCTGCCTGCCTAGTTTACTCCGGAGGAAAGGTAACACTAATATAGCTGGGACAAGACAATCTGCAGAAGCTGCCGGATCGGTAAAGCAATGCTATGTCTACCTGTCAGAGCTTTGATCAAGACCAGTTGCCAAATGGTCCTAATAATTTATATGGTACTAGACGACCCAGCCTGGCTTCGCCCAGCCCCTGGTGGGGAGCGTCTCATTTAATTCATATAAGTAGTCATTATACATTCACATACATTTCTCTAAGCACACAGAGTACATATTTGGCCCCTGCTCCCGTTCCCATTGCTCGTCTGTTTCTGATGCTCCCGTTCTCGTTGCTCAGTGTTTCTGATGCTCCCGTTCCCGTTCCCGCGGGAGTGAGAACATCTGTACAAAATTTCATCTCAGTCGGATGGACCGTTCGGGAACGCATAAAGGACACACAAAGAAATAACTAAAAAGGGCAACATGAAACTACTGAACGTAACACCCAATAAATGCTGGGTTGACTGTGGCGTACTTGAAAGGATATGCAACTGATTTTCTTTCCAAAAACAATGACATTATTCAGTGTAGTAATAGAAGAATAAAACATTTAATGTGATGTCGAAGAGAAATAAAAAGATGAGTCAGAAAATTTACACGTATCTAAAATAGATGCATTATTTTTATGAAAAATTTGAAAATGCCTTAAATTTTTTATCACTTTGTTTATAACGCATATGACTGTAGATAACTTCTTTAAACATTTTATAAAACTTTAAGAAAAATACAACAATTATTTAAATTACATAATATAGCAATGTTACTAAAAGTAATGTCCCTTGATATAACTTTTGTTGTTAAGTCCCCTTAATTATACATCTTTCCTTTTAATGTTGTTGTATTACGTACAAAACAGTTTTTAAACTAACTAACTATGTCAGTTGGATCCGTGGGAGTGAGAAGGTCTGTAAAAATTTCATCTCAATCGTATGGAACGTTCGGGAATGCATAAAGGACACACACACACACAAACATTGTCTTTTTTATATATATATATATATATATATATATATATATATATATATATATATATATATATATATATATATATATATATATATAAAAAAGACAATGATATATATATATATAGAAGATTTTTCGTGCTCTTCCCCTATGAAATTGTAGTTTACAATTCTTCACATGATGATTCTCAATAAGTAACAACTTTGGCACTTGCTTGCTTGTGTTCGTTGGCTTGAGCTCAAACGCAAAGTCCTGTATGTCGGATGAAGGCATCCTGTTGTCCAACATCAGTGTGATGTCATACAGGACCTGAGGTTTGCGTGAGTATCCGTTGTCCCATGTCTGGCTTATTGGCGTGCAGACTGGTGGTTCCTCGCCGTACAGGCAAACATTCTCCGACCGGAGGAACTTTGGTACAAGATTCAGAAGACTTACTGTGCAGTGATCTTCACATCTAAAGTAGATGGTTACTTTGGCAGGCTATAAATCATCCAGTGCTTTGTCAGTTGGCCCAGCAATCATGCATCTCCACAAATTGTGATCTCTGACGGCATGGATCAATTAATGTGTTGACTCTCTTCCGTGACATGACCAAAACTGTCAAGATTTTTCTCACGCTGTCTTCCTATATCTTTCCACAATCTTTCTAGTTGTCATATTTCCAGTTTTTTGTCTCCTCATAATGTGGCCAAAATGATGGCTGCTTCATTCTGATGTTTGTAATTAAATTGTCTTTGTGACTTAGCCTCCAACAAAATGTCCAGATTGCTCATTTTGGCTGTCCAAAAGCTATAAACATGGATTTCAATATGTCATCAGAAATGCACCCACCTTTAACAATACCATTTCACTGACATCTTGTCCATTACATTTCAACATCCTGTATGTACAAGGGGACATCAATAAGTAAGTCACAAATGGCTGTAGAAAAATAAATAAATATGATAACTTGAAAGCATTTTATTTTTACACATACATTGTCCCTTTATTTCTCAACATAATTTCCACCAGCGTTGATGCACTTATCCCATTGTTTTATCAGTCCTCCCAAACCGCCGCATAGAGCTGCGTGATCTTTTTTCTAAACCACGTTTTCACTTCACATTCAACTTCGGCGTCATTCGCGAAATGTCTCCCACCAAAATTTCAATCGATCATGCATTATGCTGTATGATGAACCATGTGAGCACCCTATTGCAGGTGCTACAGAGTCTGTCGTTACTCGCCAGCCACCTCTAATCATCTCCTCCAACCGCTGCATGGATGCGCATGCGCATGAGACACCTAGCGCCACCTGATGAACGGGAATATAAAGTTATATGTTACTGTCACCTAATGACACCTGTAGAAAACACCAACTATGTTTACCTGCCATCCCACAGAACTGTGTGACTTACTTATTGACTCACCCTCGTATTTCATTGTGACATCTTGTCTGTCCTAAAAAAACACTGTAGATGAAAGCTTTAGTAAGGCTAATTTGTGGTATATTGTTCTATAGATCTCATTATATCAGTAAAATATGTAAGAATCCTTTTTCATGTGCCCTGAGGAGTGGGGCACACGGTGCTAGCAACATATGTTTATAGACCAATCTGCACTGGAGAGATGATGGTTGTCTATATCATGAATGCTACCTGTATTGTTTTAAGACTTTCTGGTACTCATTTTAGGTTAGGTGACCTTGGAGCCCAGATCAGTTTACAAACATTCATGGGAATTCGAACCCATGACCTCTGGCCTGGCAAGTAAGCGTGCTAGCCACTACACTACCACAGCTGTGATCTCATTATATGTTCACTTATTATAATGAAAACAAACTTGGGGGGCCAGTACACATCATCTTTCTTTACTCACTCAAATGTTCCTAATTAAATTGTTTGTCAGTTCGCTCTTACAGCTGCTGTTTCCTGCCAATAATGCCACATTCTCCTGCTCAAAGAAAACACAATAAGCATAAATGGACTGATCCAAACAATGACCCGGCAATGTTGACGGAAAACGAGACAGAAAAGCGATGATAAAAATAGGCACACTGAACATCTGCGGTTTTAATAATAAAGAAGTAGAACTGATAGAAAGAATGGAAAAGAGGAAAACTGGACTGATGGGAATAGCGGACACCAGAATAAAAGGGAGGGGATGTAATGAAATCCACTAAAGTTATACGTTTATCTACTCCAAAGTGGAACAACAAGAAGGGGCAATGCACAGTGTAGGAATAGTCATTGAACCAGGTCTAGCAAGTAGGATTTTAGAAATAAAATGTATAGAAAGAACTATAAAAGTGAGAATAAAAGAACAGACAGTTAATTTCTTTTTCTGCATATCCTTTACAGGACATCACTGTCAGCATCTTTCAGCTGATTGTTGATTTCTTGGCAAGATTACGCTCACAAATATATGCACCGTGTAACACAAACAACAATGATCAAGAGTGAGTTCTTTGAAGACATCCATGGTGGCCAGCCGCTCCTCTTTGTACTTTTCACTTGATGAATATTTAGAAAGAATAATACATGATGTTGAAGCTATTGTTCTTACATTTCAGGTTAGAAAATACCAGAACGAAAGAAGTCAAAACTTGCTGCTGCAGACAGGATCCAGTCAACAGAAGAGTGTCTGACACAAGAAGGAAGGCCTGCTTCTGAAGCCACGGGACTCAACACAGACATGAATGCAGCAGAGGGCAGGCAACTGTCAAGTAGGAAACTCATCTTTGATGCTCTGTGGAGGAGAGCAGTCAAATATAGATTTTATAACAGTGACAAAACACCCCTAGACACTGCAGTTAAAGCTTGCAATGTGAAATTTCTGGATGTATTTTTTGACTGTGTAAATTTAGACAAACAAGATAAGACCAGGATAGTCAGTAATGCCTACACAAACTTTTTTCATCATGGATTTAGCCAGATTACCAAAGATCATGTTGCAATGGTCAAACGACTCTTGGAATTAGGAGCGGATGTGAATGGTGGGCCATCAGTTTTCCCTCTCTCTGTGGCAACTAAAGCTGGCAGTTATCCGCTGGTTGAGTTGCTCTGCCAGCATGGTGCTGATCTGAACAAGACAGATGAGGTATTTGGGTATTATTCCCTGTTATGTATCGCAGCAGAAGGTGGTCATTATGACATGATTGACTTGATATTAAGATTGGGAGCCAACGTTCATGAAAAAAAACTGATTTGTCGAGCAGTTCACCGGGCTCTTCTTCGTGGCCACACAGATTGTGCTAAACTTCTACTGCAGTGTTGTGATTGTGCAAAATTGTACATCAAGGGTGCTTTATACAGTTTTATATATAATCAGAATTTGGTCTACATTAACTTCCTACTTGTGAACTGCATACATGAAACTCAACAATATATTTGTAAACATCAGCATGGTTTGTTAAAATCAGCAGTAGGGGGGAACAGTATTGACTTCATTAGCAATATTCTTGATATTGTATTTGACATTACGGGTGAATATCCTTGCTGGGAAAAATTGTTAGCTCAGTCCGGGAATAGAGAAGTTGCCACATTTCTAATTCAGAAAGGAGCTGATGTAAATAAGCTGGTAGAAACATGTGGTGGCTACACTCCTCTGTATCTCGTTCTATCTAGGGGATATATGCGCTACACATCTAAGCTACAGGTAGTTAAAGTACTGCTTGAAAATGGGGCGTCTCCTAATATTTGTGGTGACACATCGCCATTAATGCTTGCAGCTTTAACCAACAACAGTATTGATTTGCTTCAGTTACTATTAAACTACGGGGCTGACATTAACTGGAGAGACAACAAGGGTGATACTGCCTTTTCCTATTCTGTCTATCAAGGTTGTGATAACAATGCTGAATTTCTAATCAGATGTGCTAATGACAAACAGTTTATCAACTCACAAAACAATGAAGGATTGACAGTTTTGATGCAAGCAGCAAGATACAGCAATGTAGATGTGGTCAAGGAGGTGATAAATCACAACCCTGATATCAATATGACAGATAAGAATGGCAATACAGCCTTGCTGCATGCAGTAAACAGAATCGTATATGATGATGACGATGATGGGACTGATGACATTGTGACCACTCTAATTAGTGCAGGCTGTGACGTTGACTTGCAAAATGATGATGGCCTGTCACCATTAATGTTGGCTGCAAGCAGATGCAGCAAACGGATTGCACAGATTCTGCTGGATGCAGGAGCTGATATTAATGCCGTCAGTAAAACAGATAGGACAAAGATAGCCATGTCATACTTCCAGCCCATGAGGTGTTATGATAACAAAGATATAAGAGCCTGCCTAGACGTTTTCCTTGTTCCAGGTGTTTGTTTACAACCTAAAATGTTTCATAGAATTTTACTTTGTAACAACAGAGACACTATTGGTAAACTTATAACAAATGGAACAGGGCCCATGACTGTAAGCTCAGATGAATACCTTAACTACTTCTCAACTGCTGATCCCACATTTGATATATCACCTTTATGTACAGCACTGGTAAGTGGTAATGCATCCATGGCTCGTCATTTTGTTGACATAATGTGGCTTACAAAATCTGATCTGATTTCACTAACCCATAACAAACCTGTTCGTTTATATCTGGAAAAGGAAAACCATACACAGTGTTTGAATCTGCTAGGTGAGATGTCTTCACAGCCAGAGTCCCTGTTCAGGCTGGCTTTTGTGGAAGTATCTTCTGCTGTGGGGACAACCCCTGGCCGTCAGAACCGTGTCAACAAGTTACCTCTACCACAGTTGTTGAAAGACAAATTGTTGTTTAAATCCGCTATAGACTTTATAACACCAACAATAGACAGGATTCGTATTAGTCGACTGCCCTTTGATCCATCTTCTAAACTATACATCAATGTGCTTGATTGCTGTAAATGCTGTCGGGTGTGGAAAAATATGAAATTGAAGCATGCATTTAGAAGATATATTGAACCTTGTTCTACATGTATTGAACATGAATGCAGTGAATGTTTTTTAGCAGCTGTTTAGAAATTCGAGAACTGTGATGAATAGGTCAAGCTGTCTATCTCACACACTGAAGACCATGGGTTCATATTTAAATTGCACAATATAGAAAATGAAGTGGGGAAACAATCAAAACCTTTAGCACACAAGGCAATCTGCTTGACCACTCCCTACCACAGAGAGAGAGACCCCCCACCCCCGTCAACAATTAATGTATGTACACTATGAAATGATACAATTATTTAACGTGAACGACACTATTACATCTGTTGATGGTTTCATTCATCTCATCTCAGTTCTCTTGTACCTTGCAGTGTCAAGGTGAATCATAAACAGTGGGAAAGTGCCCGTTTATCATCATCATCATCAAGTGCCCTGCCAGCTGGCGTAGGCGTTCATGGCTCGCCACAGATCTCGGCCTTTGGTGTTCTGGATCAACTCTGCTGATGGTATTCCTCCATACCTATGTTTCAATCCATCCAGCATCATTTCTCTTGGTCTGCCTCTGCCTCTCTTCCCCTCGATCTTTCCAGTCCAGTTTAAATCCGCTGCAGCCTTTATTTATAACACCAACGTTTATGGGCTTTGTATATCAAGATTTCCATGGCTCTGTTACTCCCTCTGTCCATCATTCACATGGTCGGCCTCTTATTCTGATCCCATTTGGTGTGTACATCATTGCTTGTTGTGGTATACTGTTAGTTGGTAGCCTAATTACATGGCCAAACCATTTAACTTGCTGTTTTCTAATGAAATCTAGCTCTGCTTTAATCCCCACCTTAGTTCAGATTTCTTCATTTCTGATGTTCTCTTTTTGTTACATTGAGTATTTTTCTCGCGAATATCATTTCCATTGTTGTAATTTTTCCGTGCTCTTTTTCTGTCACTGTCCAGGTTTGGCATTGGTAGCATAGAGTTTGTAGGAAAGTTGAGCTGTTTCATGAATTTACTGTTAATAGTAAATCATTGAAAATTATTATTTATTTTAAATGCATGTCAACGATTAATGTACGTAAATCACGGAGTGATATATTTATTTAGGATTACTTGTATTGTTATACGTGTTACATGATTTTACTGTTAACAATAAATATGGTGTCTTTTAAATGCATTTTTCTTAAAAATTATGGTTGATGCATAACTATGTGAATTGTAAATAAGAACAAATGAAATACTTTATGACAATAATAAATAATTATTGATGATGTTGTGCTCATATATTTGAACAATCTTAATTTTTTTGTTTGATTAAAAGTTTGGGGTAGGTTTGATATAAGCCTCACCACAATGAAACTAATAGAATACAGCACATGTTTGTACTTGGGACTCGCATGTTATAACAGGAGGCAGCATCACAATTAGAACTTATTCTACAGGTGCCAAACTTGGACAGAGACAATGGCAAGGGCAAATATCATCAGCAGAGTTGATCCAGGACCTCCAGGGCTGAGATCTGTGGGGAGACATGGAAGCCTACACAAAATGGCAAGGAATATGCTAGTGATGATGATGGTGATCAAGCCATAAGATTTGATCTTATAAATATATGGCACAGTTAAACTGTTGAAGGAAATAAACATGAGAAAGACAGGTTACTTAGGCCACATTATATGGCAGAATAATCTACTTAAAGCCATGATGAAGGGAAAAGCTGATGATATCAACAATGTAAATGGGCAGACATCTGATCAAGAAAAAAAAATCAACCTAGCAGAATATACAAGAGAAATTGCTGAAGACAGTACCACCAAGCTTCATCACAGGAACAACAAAGTAATGGTATTGAATAGTCTAAGACTGGTGATTTTAAAGACACCATTTCTGATTTTGTTAGTTTCCCATTTATTGTTAGTGTCCAAGTTGGACATCAATCAATTAGTGAACTTTGGTTGCAATGAATCACCCTGATTGTACCTTCTGAGAATCTCCTTCATCCATATTTTCCCACCTATATCAGTCCACTCATGCTCAGCTGCCTCCAACTTTTGACTATTCGGTTCAACTTTTACAACATAAAAACTTGGACTTTATTCCAACCGACTGTTTTTGCTTTGTTTATATTTAAGCTCACTTGTTTTTGTAGTTTTCTGCAATACAGTTCCCATGATGATGAAATTTTAGTACTGGGATGGGAGAAAGGTCTATACAGACACCAACCTGACTCTGATAGACACAAACCCTGTTCAGAGCTGTAACAACCTCAACACAAAGGCATCAGACTTTAAAACTTACTGCTATGTAGGATTGACAAACAGACAGACCCAAGCATGACTGAAACTCATTACTAAGGCATGCAAATAATTAAAAATAGACCAGAAACTGATTAAATTGCTCTGTAAATGAGATGGACATAAATCATATGACTGAAGCACTGAATGACTGATTGGATTCAAGGGTACAAATAATATGACTGAAGCACTGATAGACTGATTGGATTCAAGTATAAATCCTATGATTGAAGTAATGATTGACTGATTGGACTCAAGGGTACAAATCATATGATTGAAGAATGCATTGACTGGATTCTATCAACCTACACATGATCATGCGCATACATAAACTACACAACAGATGTGTCACAAAGTATGATTGATATAGAGGATTGGATATATATATATATATATATATATATATATATATATATATATATATATATATATATATATATATATATATATATATATATATACATTGCATAGGCACAGGAACAGTACATGTAGTCCCAACCACTATCGCTGCTGACAACTGGGCTCAGTCTTTAATACTTAGCCTCAGAATTACTCTTACTGAAAAACACAGGGCAGAGTTCTCTAGCTAACTCCGCTATCATTCATTTTCTAGACCGCCGACCTCCACTGTCGGGTCCCACAATTCAACTCTCCCAGTAAATGTTTTCCACGGGTCTTTTAACCCTTCTTTCCAGCCCTTCCCAGGGAATGCCATTTAACCCCGTGAACTTCTTTATATTTGTAGCATTGCTACCCAGGGCGATCGCCTCGCTGGTTAGTTCCGTCTAAACATGTTACAAGATGTTATGACAAAAAATATAAACACATGGTTTGTCACTTAAGATGTTCCTTCTCTTGTTCATTATGTGGTAACGTATGAACCAATAATGAAGAACGCTGGTGTTAATAATCATTGCAGTCTTGACCCACATGGGTCCTCCCCCATCAGTATAAGCAGGAGCCCGCTTCTGATAATCATAGGCCTCCTATTGTGATTGTTTCACTGTGGGGTTTATACGACTAGCGCGTGGGTAATCAGACAATTTATAAAAAGTTATGGGAGAATAATGTGTCCATGACACCCCCCGCCCTCCCCCTACATACACACACGCGCGCGCGGGTAACAAAACAATACGAGGACTTCAACCTCAACTCAACAACTGGGTTGCCCGGGTGCTTACAGTAAAAACTTCTCCCACGGCCACAGGTGCTAGGACATGTGTGAGGGCATGAAGCACCGGGTGCACGAGGCTCTCCTCGCCGAGGGAGGTGCGGTTTGGGAGCAGGCATTTATCGCGGATGTAGGACAAATACGGAACAATGCAAGGACACGCAAAGCCCAAACGTCTCAATCGCACGGCAGGGGTAAAACACCAGAATCCATGACACGGGTGAACCCACCCCCACCCCAGTGAGTGTAAGAAGGTAAAAGGCTGAAACATTCTGGGAACTGCATCTGATGATCAGAAGCCTCCTGCTGTGCTTGCTCCACAGTGGAGTTTTATCACTTCCACACAAAGGGGAACGAGAATCCTGATCTAAAAAGTGGTATACCAGTGCATCACGGAGTGTGGCAACAGCATGCTACGAGGACGAGTCAATAAGTAAGTCACACAGTTCTGTGGTATGGCAGGTAAATGTAGTTGGTGTTTTCTACAGTCATTAGGTGACAGCAACACCGAACTTTATATTCCCGTTCGTCAGGTGGCGCTAGGTATCTCATGCGCAGCGCTTGAACATAATGGCATCTGTACTTACAGAGTGTACAACCAAAGAGCAACGTGCTGTTGTGTGTGTGTGTGTGTGTGTTTTTTTTTTTTTGTGTGGGCAAAAGGACTGCCTGCAATGGGCTTTCATAAAGAAATGCTTCCTGTTTATGCTGACAAATGTTTGTCACGTAAAACGGTGCATAGCTGGGTAGAAACATTGTCTAAAGGACGCGAATGACGCCGAAGTTGAATCTGAAGTGAAAACGTGGTGTATAAAACAGAGCACGAAGTTCTATGCAGCCAGTTTTGGGAGGACTGATACAACGATGGGATAAGTGCATAATGTTGGTGGAAATTGTGTTGAGAGATAAAGGGACAACGTATGTACAAAAATAAACTGGTTTCAAGTTATCATATTTAGTTATTTTTCTGCATCCATTTGTGACTTACTTATTGACTTCCCCTCGTATCTTTGACTGCTGGAAACTTAGCTGAAGTTTAGAAAACTACAGCAGTCAAACAATTTAGGAGAACAAAGAGAGGTTCCTCTATACACACTGAGGTAGAGTTTGCCACAGGGGATGTTTCTAGAAAACATATTTCAATAACATATTTATTAACACTTTTACAATGTCCATTACTTTCCTCTTAACTTTGAAATAGGATAATTCCTTGGCAAGACAGTCAGAAACTGCGCTTTGAACTACTAAAGTTAAACAGAATGCAAGTTAAAGAGTTTGTTTACATTTATTGTTTAACATGGCTGCATATATTTTTAAAAGTCAGTTTTCAGACTCATTTATGGTAGTGAATTAGTATTAATAATTGGTTCACCGCCGGTCTCTCTGGCCTAGGGGTTTAACATCTGTCTCCGTAATCCTGTACACTCTCGTGAGTAACGTGACATGCGTGAGAATTGGTAGCGGTTCTCTCCGCGTCGATAACTTAGGGGTATGTGAGCCTGCCGCTCAGAAAGCAATGGCAAACTACTGAGCGTAATCTTGCTAAGAAATTAACAATCATCTGAAAGATTCAGTTGTTGACAGCGATGTCCTGTAAAGAGTATGCGAACAAAAAAAAAAAACAAAAAAATTGGTACACGAGTGCATAAAAAACAAAAAATTATAATAAGACATTAACTGGAGATCGTATGGTATCAAAGAATAGTAACACTAACATAACCAGTATGTCATAAAAGGGTTGTTGTGAGACGGCTACCTCATCCCATAGAGAAATGTTGCTGCAAAACCCAAGGCTATATGGGGTCTGGCCTGAGGTGGTTGAGAGCCTAAGCTTCGTTGGGAGATGAAAGGCAGAAGAAGATTTCATCACATCTATAACCAGATGCAACATTCAGTTGGGTCTCGCTACCCTGGTTGCAATGATATATAGTTGCTAATCGGTTCATTGCCGCTCTCCCTGGCGTAGGAGTTAAGGACGTTGTTCGTAATCCCGTATACTCTCGTACGAAACACATTTGCGCGAGATTCGGCAGAGAATTGCGTCACGTTGGTTACTTATAGAGGTATGTGGACCGGTCGTTCAGAAACAATGGCAAACAACTGAACGTAAAACAGCAACAGCAGCTGAAAAATGCTAGTGTTGATTGCAATGTGAGAGGAGTAGAAACAAATGACCACACAATCAACCACAAACTGTAGGCTGTTAGAGAGGAGTGAAAACAAATGACCACACAATCAACCACAAACTGTAGGCTGTTAGAGAGGAGTGAAAACAAATGACCACACAATCAAACACAAATTGTAGGCTGCTAGAGAGGAGTTGAAACAAATGACCACACAATCAACCACAATATGTAGGCTGTTAGAGAGGAATGGAAACAAATTACCACACAATCAACCACAAATTGTAGGCTGTTAGAGAGGAATGGAAACAAATTACCACACAATCAACCACAAATTGTAGGCTGTTAGAGAGGAATGGAAACAGATGACCACACAATCAACAAACTGCAGGCTGCAAGCTGTTTAAGTGGAATGGAAACAAATGGGTGAGTTCATCAGTGAAACTCGCCCACCAGTGTCACCATCAGATAGTGATTAGACGTAGGAGTGTGAAGTGAAAGACTTTGACATCAACTGTAATTTCTTGGCAAGTTTACTTTCAGTAGTTTGCCATTCATTTCTGAATGATCCTGATGGAAACAAATGCAAGGCGCTCTACTTCCAAATCGCCCACAGCTGTGTTTTGAAAGCATTATGTGAGATTATGAATCTCATTTGTAACACCTTCGCCACGGCGCAAACTAAACTAGGTCACAGCAAGATGAGATGCTGTGGCCATCTTCCGTTACTACCTTTCTTTCCTACAGATAAAGCTGTACCCATTTTGTAAGCTTTCTTTCCTGCAGATGATGGTGTACCCATTTTGTAAGCTTTCTTTCCTGTAGATAATGATGTACCCATTTTGTATGCTCGATTGACACCAAGCCATATCTAGTTGGTCTCCTCTCATCTGAAGACTTGATCTCCCTGACTGTTCTGATAAGGTAGTGCATTATCTACAAGGATACACCAGATCGCAGGTGGTGAGAAAGAAACATACTAAATATCATACAGTTAGACATTTTTTGTTCGCTCGCTTTCAACTCCAGCGTTGTCCATACACATGCTACTAATTCTAGTATACTGGACTATTTTTTGTGTATGGATTAACTTTCCCCATTACCAGTGTCCCTCGCCATCAGGCGAAAACACTTCGACTTGTAAGTTACGTCCCCAAGTCAAGGACGAGAATTCAACATTTTAGTCCAACTTACCAGTATAGGGATTTAACCCGCTACCCCAGCATCAGCACACCGGATGTTTAAGAACGACCGCTCTTATCCATTCGGCCATGCTGACCCTTATCATAAGTTAAGAGCTGTGATCTTGTTTACTAACTCACATCTAAAACTCACATCTAAAGCTCACATCTAAAACTAGCAGGATAACGTAACTGTTTTTGTTTAATTTGTAAAAATCAGTTCTGCCACTACTGATGAAACTATACAGATACACCACAAGCCACTAAATATGGCTCTAAGAAGTAGAGAGTGGCTTTATTTAAGGATTAATTAATAAATCATGCATGCACCATGTATTAAACGATGCTTAGTTTAACCCAACAAGGTAACAACATTGATGGCACTGGCCACTTCAACTCTTATTTTCCCATTATGAATTTCACATCTTTTCTGTTGTCTAGTATATACCCTTAGGTGTTTAGATGTATCCAATCTTATTCTTATCTGGAGCTGTCAATGCCAATTAATACATATTTAGTTACTCATCCATAACTCTGATAACTTTGGGGGAGTTCCCAGCATTCTCTGAAACTAAAATTGATATGCAGCTTGGGGAATGAGAACACGCCATGATTTGATTATATACCTTGTATAGGACATTCAGTTACCTGTCAGCCCAGTGATATGAGACCAATAAACATTCATTTGTACGAAAATACATGTCCGGAGTTTTTTTATTTTTTAATTTTTGCCAGCCAGCGAAGAGTTCCAACACCAATAGTTCCAGTAGCAATCTGATTATATGTCCGTCTCGCCTTTCCTCTGAGCCTCGAGTGTCGGCCAGTTCCCCTCGTCACTCCTCGCTGCTTCATTCTCGCCAGACTATAGTGATAAATTTGCTCCTCCGAGGTGTACACGTGCTCTCACAAGGCCGCAACCACGTTGGCCTTGTCATGCATCAATACTCCACCAATGCACCAAATGTTTAGTTTCTTTTCATACTGTGACACTGGATTGAAGTCTGTTGATAATGACACCTAAATCGTGTGGACGTCAGAGTGCATCCCTAGGCCTAATCTCAGTATATGTGCTTTTGAGAGTACTTCCCTAGGCCTAAGCTCAGTTTATGTACATTTCCACACCTTGAGAGGCACTGTGTGTTTTGTCAACTAAATTAAAGGATCTTTCCCCACACCTTGAGAGATGCAGTGTGATTCGTCAACTAAAGTAAAGGACTTTTTCCCACAACGACCTTTTCCCACACCTGGAGAGGTTCTGTGTGTTTTGTCAACTAAAGTAAATGACCTTTTCCCACACCCCAAGGTGTACTGGGTATATGGTGCTAGTGCCATAATTTGTATCGACCAATGGGCATTCAATGGTTGACGTGGTCACCATCACACCAGCTGTCTTTACTGAACATTTCCTGGTACCTATTTTAGGCTGGGTGAATTTTAAACAAAGTCCCCGTCTGTATGAGGATTTAAACCCACGACGACCGGGCTGACAAGCAAGTGTGCTAGCCACTGCCCCGCTACAGCTCCATGGGTATATGATGATAACACTTATATTTCCATGTACCAATCAGCACTCGACGGATGTCAATATCACGGCAGCCACCTTTATATCCCCGTACATTTTCTGGTACGCAAGTAGTACAGTTGGGCGCACGTCCACGTACTTCAGCATCCAAGATGGCGGCTGATAGTTTTGGTGGTTTTTTTTTGGTAAAATCCCGGGTGAAATTTTTTTTTGGCGGGTAAGTTTCTGTAAAAGTAATTATGGCTGCCTGGTCCGGGTCTATTTTTTTGGTGGGATTTTGTCTGGAACAGGGGTATATTTTGGCTGGTGGGTTGTTTCTGTGAAAGTAATTAAGGTATTGGAGGGGCGTAAAAGTAATCGTGTCTATGAATTTTTGGCGGGTAAGTTTCTGTGAAAGTAATTAAGGTAGTGGAAATAGAAAGAGGGGGTGTGAGCACGGATGAGGCCTGAAGGGATGGTTGTAGGGAAAGTTATATATTTTGGTTGGTTACATAGGAACGGGGTATATGATCTGTTATACAACTATGCGTGGTGAGGGCGTGATGTATAAACTGCCAAGGGCGGGGTGTGACGGGTCATCTTTATACTCGACGAAGCATGGGTAGAGGTGTAGATGGTTACTGAACAAAAGTAAAGAGGGGTGATTATCATTAGTTGATAAGAGGTGTTATGTAGAGGTTCGTGTTTGGTATAATCTGAAAAAGTAAAGATGGTCGTAGGAGTCTGGGGCTTGAACCAATGTTAGACTATTGGTGAGGATAAAGGATAAATAATAATAAATAACAGATCATATACCCTACGTAACCATGTCCAACCAAAATATATAACTTTCCTTTCAACCATCCCTTCAGGCCTCATCCGTGCTCACACCGCCACATTCATACACTACCTTAATTACTTTCACAGAAACTTACCCGCCAAAAATTCATAGACATGAATACTTTTACGCCCCTCTTTCTATCAGTACCTTAATTACTTTCACAGAAACAACCCACCAACCAAAATATACCCCCGTTCCAACACGAACAAAATCCCACCTCCAAAACAATAGACCCAGACCAGGCAGCCATAATTACTTTTACAGAAACTTACCCGCCAAACAAAATTTCACCCGGGATTTTACCCAACTCGGCAAAAAAAAAAACTTCAAAATCTATAGGCAGACATCTTGGATGCTGAAGTACGTGGACGTGCGCTCCACTGTACTACTTACGCACTCTATGCTGTGTCAACTTGGAAGCCCGGGTATGTGGGGAAAAATTCCCCATCCTGATGGAGGTTTGAACACATGGCCGGCAGGGAAGTGTGCTTGCATGCTAGCCACTGCAGCTTCCAAATCACATACTACTACTACTACTACTACTACTACTACTACTACTACTACTACTACTACTACTACTACTACTACTACTACTACTACTACTACTACGTGAGGAACGTAACCTGCGCGAGAATCGGTAGCGGTTTTCGCCGCGTTGGTAACTTAGGGGTATGTGAACCGGTCGCTCAGAAAGCAATGGCAAACTACTGAGCGTAATCTTGCCAAGAAATCAACAATCAGCTGAAAGATGCTGATGTTGACAGCGATGTCCTGTAAAGGATAAGTGAAAACCCAAAAAAATACTACTACTACTACAACTACTACCATAGCAGCAGCAGCAGCAGCAGCAGCAGCAGCAGTAGTAGTAGTAGTAGTAGTAGTAGTCATATAAACTTCAGCATGGAGCAATCACACCAGAAGCTTTCTGATTATCATTAATAGTCCCCCTTAAATGCAAAACACTGTAATTCTGTGCAGCAAGTGACCTAACATGGACCTACTCGAAGTGACTGCTTTTACAGAAGGCTTGGAGGAGGGACTTTGAATGACAAGGACCCACTTTCGGGTACCAAGTGCTGCAACAAAATGTAACAAAGGAAGAGATTTGTCAACTCCCCTAGTCAATGATGAAGGCTTTAAAATATATGCCGGAATGAAACTAATGAAAGTAACAGGAACAAACTCGCTTACTTTAAATAATTGACCGTTTAAACCATGAAGAAAAAAAAAGGTGGAAGGAATGTGCTTATTTTTAGACATAGCATTGAATCAACACGCAAGAAGGTAACCAGAGAGACGAATGGAACAGATTATTTGAGCAAAAACTATGGCTCAGCTGAAAGATGAACCCCTTAAATGAATGTTTCAGTCTCTTTATCTTATTAAGTTATTTACACTCCTAAGGGCCGGGTCATAACTCCCAGGTGCCTGTCACCTGTTATGCGTCTGAACAGTGTATGTCAGCTTCAAGACATGTTCACTGGTGATGCAATTGTTGTCACGCCAAACCAACACTCAACAGTGTGCCGCTATATGTGCCTACCTGACAACCACCCTGCTCTCAGGAAGGTGAAAGTCTTGCACGTGGTGAATCGACATCTGATTCTTTCTCACGGGACCTTTTGATTTGGCCAGGAGAAAGCCAACTTTCTTTCCCCTTGCCGTTTGGTCCCATTTGCCACCGTCTTATCTGTGTTTTGCTATACAACAATGAATGCCCTTGCTGCCATGTTCGTTACCTTCTTTGCAACCCATCCACAGCTGCATGTCTGAATGCACCAAGGAGAAGTCAGTTCTTCCTATAGGTTAGTGTCATTGTGTTTGATGGCTGCTTCCTTCGCTCCCCTTACTGTTATTTCTGCTGCAGCAAGTGACCTAACATGGCATCCTGCTCTCTTCCGCCTGTGACTGCTTTTACAGCATGGCTGCGGTGGAGGGACTTTGAATGACAAGGTGTCCACTGCGTTGCTAGGTGTCCTTCACTCCACATTGTCCACGACAGTGTAAGGAAGAGAACTGGTCAACTCAGCTTATGATGAACTGAATGCGTATACTTGATATTTTATATACCACATAATGAAATCTACATGAAAATGTAACAGTAACACGGGGCATAGTTTGCTTTATAAAAGTTTACTACTTGAAACATATTAAAGAAACAAAATATGTCTAAGGAATGTGCTTATTTTTTAGACATTAGTGATCACAATCACAAACAACAACTTTCAACCTAACCTAGGTTGTCGTAAAAGATCAAAGTAATCTCTTAGCAAATACTATGGTGCACATTTCTATAGTATAGAAGTGTGAAGTGTTAATCTTTCACATATACGAAAGTTAGTTGCACCTCCTTTACAGTACATAGTAGTCAACCCCAGCATTTTGGCTATATGAGATTTCTGGGCAAGTTTACGTTCAGTAATTTGCCATTGTTTTTCCAAACGACCAGGACTCATACCATTGTGTGAAAACCAACGCAAGGCGGTCTGCTTCCAACTCACCTGCAGCTGTGTTTCGAACGCTGCATGTGGGATTACAAATTGCATTCGTAGCTCCCTTCGCCACAGAGCGGGCTCACATATACTAAGTTACAATATATTGAGGTGAGGTGACCAACTGCCATCTTTCTTTCTCAGATGATTTGCAGAAAATTCTTAAAAGTATTTAGTATCTTCTTCCTCTTCTGCTTCTGCTGAAAGGCAATCTTCTTCTGTCGTTCATCTCCCAGTGGAGCATAGGCGCTCAACCAACTCATGCCACACCTTTTGTATACTTTGGGATGGTATAGATTACCAAGGAATCTGTGTGGGAGACTTTGAGATGGTGTAGATGGTCAAGTAGTCTTTTATGGAAGACTTTGAAATTGAATTGATGCTCAAATAGTCTGTGTGGGAGACTTTGAAATGATATAGATGGCCAAGAAGTCTATCTGGGAGACTTTGAAATGATATAGATGGTCAAGTAGTCTATCTGGGAGACTTTGAGATGGTATAGTTGGCAGAGAAGTCTGCAGTGACCAGTCCATAAGTGCCAAGACAAGGCACGCGCCACCAAACATAAAAAGGGTGAACAGGATTTTCCCATACTGACACAAAAGTGGATGACAGATTGTACAAGTTGATTTTAAAGTCTCACTGCACTTTGTATGAGGCTAAATTGTTTATTTTTCTCGTTCTATTTGAAAAGTTTGCATGTGTTAATCTTATTTTTAATTCTTTACCCACGTGTTTGAAATTTAAATGTTGTTGGCTGCTTATGGTATTTACTGAATGAATACCTAGTCTATGTGAAAGTGAAAACTGTTATTTACATAAAATTACTGCACACCATATCACGTATTAAGCACACTAAATTAAATGTAAAGAAAATAGTTTTGCTGCAAACTGACTTTAAAAACGTACAAAATATAAAGTACTTCAATGGTGGATCCTACTGTTGGGGTGTGGAGTGTCAGGCTTCACATATTCTAGCCCATGGCATAAATAATATGGTGCAGTTTCCTTGCTCGCTACTTTTCCTTCCCAGACAATTCCCAGAAAATGGTCGCATTCGTTTTATAAAACTAGGTCAACCCCAGAGCCATACTGGTTGGACAAAAATCATTCTGCCTCTGGTGGGGATTGAACCCAGACCTCTTTCCATGCAAGTGCACTAACCACAATGCCACTGCAACTCCCCCCAAAAAATGTAGGAAAAACTAAAGACTAGACTATCTGAAATAGAAAATTATTATGCATATACAAGTAAAATACGTACATTAAACATTATAGACAAATCTTAATATGAAAATATATCAGCTATGAAATAATCGTTGAATAATATACACATTAAAAAGAAAGTTCTCAGCAAGCAAACACTTTGTTACATCAAAGCATTTATTATTACATTGTGGAATGTATGTTTTTGTTAAAATCAAAATTTATATCTCAATGCAACAAAAACAAAATCAATGAAACAAATGTTTTAACCGATATATTTATCAATGAAGAGAGATTATACAAAGTGAGCAGTTGAATATCTAGAGTCTTTGCTGATGGGCGATGCAATGTAATGACATAAATTAAAATAAGAACAAGCATTGTTCTGCAAAAAACTACAATACTTAAAACCTTTGTTGACTGGAGTAAATACAAACACACAAAAAAGAAGTCAGGGAACAGATATAAAACAAAAATCAGGGAACATATAGAAAACAAAAGTCAGGGAACATGTATAAAACAATAGTCAGGGAACAGATTGAAAGCAAAAGTCAGGGAACAGATCGAAAACAAAAGTCAGGGAACAGATCGAAAACAAAAGTCAGGAAACAGATAGAAAACGAAAGTCAGGGAACAGATAGAAAACAAAAGTCAGGGAACAGATAGAAAACAAAAGTCAGGGAAAAGAAAGAAAACAAAAGTCAGGGAACAGATTAGATGTTTCCAGCAAGAGTTGAGTATTGTAGAAGATTGGATACTAGAACAAAATAAAACTCAGGAAAAATAAATATTTTGCGCGTGTAAAAAGACCAGCAAGTCTGGAAAAGATTATTATGGAAGGAAGTATACTGGGAAGGAAGAAACGAGGAAGATTACAACGTAGACGGTTTCCAGATGTCATAGCATCAGAGGCAGGACAAATGACATGATTGAGAAACATTTCTAAAGACTATTATGGGGGTAATTTCTGCACCGGAACGGCCATTATATGATGACACTATACACACACAGAGTAGATTGGCACAGGTTATGATAGATAATTTATATATTACAGCAACAGAGACAGCACAACTGACTTATATCATCATTCAGTGTCTTGCCGGCTGGCGTGGGCGAAATTCGTGTGTTGACTCCCTTCCGTGCAATGACACAAAACTGTCAAGAATCTTCTCACGCTGTCTTCCTCTATCTCTCTTTCTGTCAATCTTTCCAGTTGTCACATGTTCCAGATTTTGTCTTCTCGTAATGTGGCCGAAAATGATGACTGCTTCTTTCTGATGTTTGTGATAAGTTGTCTTTGCCACTCAACTTCCCTTAAAATGTCCAGATTGCTCATTTTGGCTGTGCAATTAATTTTCAGCATTCTTCTATTACATTGTGCAATTAAAGTAAATGACGTTATTTTGAGGCAAGTGCAGAAATTCAGATATTTACGCACATGGATTATTTCAGATGGAAGATGCACCACTGAGATAAAAAGAGCATAATAGAACAAGCAAACACTGAAACACTGCATTATATCAATGGTTCGATGTGCAATGAGGATGATCTGTCGACTAACTAACTAACTAACTATTATATCAAATGAAGAACGTGTAGTGCAATAAGTCACTGTCCTTGAAAGTTAGAAGAAGAGTTCTTGCAAGTTTCATAGAATCAATTTTAACATACGGCTGCGAATCCTGGACAATTGGTACACAGGCGGAAAAAAAAGCTCTGGCTTATGATAAATTTTGAAAGACTGTTGTGGTGGCAAAGTTCCTCGCAGGACACACCACTGGATGAAAAGGCTGTATGCAAAATATCACAATGATAAAACGAAAGTAGTAAATATCACAACGTGTTTATAAATCAGACACAAGACAACCAATATTGTTTACAGGAACGAGCAAGAGAAAAGAAACTTAAGATGGCAACTTCCAGTTGACGGGATGATACGCTACATGCGCATTGTGTCTTCGTTATAACTAAGTTGTGATGCTTGTTCGATTTAGACAACACGTCAGATGTTTGTGATGCTTGCCTGATTTAGACAACACGTCAGATGTCAACACATTGTTTGTTGTTAACTAGGGTTCTCTCCCTCAACTTCGCACATACTATAATATTTTACCCGCACTGAGCTATTTATTACACTCACACATGTGTACGCAATTCTTCAAGTGATGAGTTTAACACGGGAGATGAAACACAGCTGGGAAAGCAATATTGACTGTTGAGACAGAATACATACATTCGCACATATGTGTACGCAATTATTCAAATGATGTGTTTAATAAATGTGATGAAACAATGTTGATTTCACAATACCACCTACTTGTTCACCTGACAAACATCATTATCACCATGTACCTCGATGAGTGGTGCATGATGTCCTCCACATCGATCTTTCTTATTTATTCTGATAAATTAGACAGCTGATCATCTTTCATACTACTCTGTCAAGCCATCTAGCGTCTTCTTCCTCTGTCGACCTCTTGTCACCAACACCCTCAATCTTTCTGGCTATCATGTTGTCAAACAGTGGTAATGTAATGAGAAGGCACACATTGGAAAATATCGTGACGACGGGAACGGCAGACAAAGAGATATGATATTGTGTGGTCTAAGGCAGTGCTATAGAGCAATCGTTCTCAACTGGTGGGGAATCCCCCCCCCGGGGGGGGGGGGGGGGATTTAGAGTTTCCAGGGGGGGGGGGGGGGTTAAGATTATTTCAAGATCGCGTTAATACAAGAACCGATTACTTGATATTGTTTTTTTTCTCCATACTTTACGGTTCTGTACTTCTCATCCTTCTGAAATTCGTTTTATAACGTAAGTAGGCCCGCAAATCACGTTTTAGGTAGACGTCTAGACTTGTTATTGTATGTGTTATTAAATTTAGCTTCCATTTTTAAGTATACTGTGTAAGGGCGGGGGGGGGGGGATTTGTATGGAGGAATACGAAAAGGGGGAAGGAATAGCATTCTAAACATATGGTGAAGGGGTGCATGGACCAAAAAAAGTTGAGAACCACTGCTATGGAGGAATAACACCAAAAGAACTGATTCAGAACAACGAAGGACCAAGATCTGAGGAGATACACGAATGCCTACACCATTTAGAACGGCACATGATGATGATGACATTTGGTTTAGAACATACTAGAGAAATATGGTTTTCCCCCACTTGTGATTTATCATGGTGATTGTCCCCCTTGGACGTCTGCCGGAACATTTTCTGAGACTGAAGGTTTTTTTTTTTTTTTTGCGCTCGCTCGCTTTGAACTCAAGTCGTAGTCCATAGACACTATTTATAGTAAGTGTGGACAGAATTTTGCGTGTGGATTAGCTTTCCCTATTAACAGTGTCCCTCGCCAACAGGAAAACCCACTCCGACTTCAGAGGTAATTGAAGGGGTTAAAATAATGGTTTGCGGGTGGGTCACAGTCAAGATGTATAAAAAGCACTACATAATTAAATGATAATACCAAAATATGATATTACAATATAAAAGAAAATCAATAAATTAAGATAGTTGGGGGAATCATATCAGATATAAGATGCATGAGATAGATTATGAGCAGAATACTGAATAGACCTAGCAAAAGCTGCATTTCAGAAGATGAAAAGTATCTGTTGTAATAAATCACTTTCATTCAATGTCTGAAAGAGAACAGCGAAATGTTACATGAAACCTGTTCTGCTGTATGACAGCAAAACTTGGAGTGTGAACAAACAAGTCAGGAAAGCTTGGAGGCAGTGTGACATGGTTTCTGAGACAAATGTTGTGAAACCTTGGACGGCCAGAGTAACCACGATTGCCTGGAAAAGGCTAATGTAAGTAGAGCGTTATTTACAATAAATAAATAAATAAATAAATAACAAAACAAATGGAGATCTTAGGTTATATAATGAGATGACCGACAATGTAGAACATCCTGGCAACTGGAAAGATCAGCAGGTGAAGAAGCAGAGGCAAACCATGAGAAACAATGCCTGATAGTCTAAGATAATTATTGTACGGAGGAATACTGTCAAAAGAGTTGATCCAGAACATACAAGAACGAGATCTGTGGAGAGATATGAACACCGACAACAATCTGCAAGGCACATGATGATGATGATAACTATATGGTTGTATTATGTGGTTTAAATGTATTAAACAGTTGAGATTTCAGCAACATACAAACACAACGTGCATGTGATCATTAATACTGACAAGAGAGTGATATAATAAGAGTGATACAAAAATATTCAGGGTTTACACTCTAAAATATCAACTATACTCTTCAAAAAAAAAAAAACACACACACACATTTTATTTTATAGGCATTCAATAATATGGTCAGAGTTTTGTGTTCATTAAGTTTCACGGGATTATCATGAGGTGAGTAAAATTCGGGTAACCATGAGAAGTTAATGACCAGATAGACAGTCTTTTTTTTTTTTTTGGAACAGTATATATTCTTTGAGCACCCATGACTCAGGTAATTGTCTTGTCACGTAATAAAAAGGTATCGTAATTTTAATTGTCCTTCTATCCTGTTCTCCATAGAGACACGGAAGCTACTCTAGCATGGTGGGTAGACATTTGCCCGCCAGCCTGGTGGCCATGGGTTCGAATGTGCATCCAGGCCTATTTTCAAGACTGGCCAGGATTTCATGTCAACCCAGCAAAAATGAGTTTGTTAGTTTTTCTTCCACTTATGCCTATTAGGCATCGTGGGGAGAGGTAATTGAAGTTCCGGCGCCTGTGACTAGTGCCTTTCCTCCATGAATCTTGAGCAGAATTTTAGGATCAAGTAAATTTCCTACCGGTTTGAGGGACCAGTGCCAGGTTCCTTACCTACATTAATAAAATGAGTAATGAGAAAATCCCCCCTTTCTCATCGTCTGCAACGAATCCAATACTGACCAAGTAATAATCAATGACAATCCCCTCTCCCCGTCTCTCTCCCTCTTTTTCCTCACGGAACATACTGCCCAAGTTGTAATCATTAACAATTTTCCAATTTCTCTTGTCGCTCAAATGACAACATTTACAAAATTATATTAACTGACGAATTCCATTTTCTATTTGTTTTCAAAGGAGTTAATACTGGCTAAATTATAATAATTGACAAAGTTGAACTTTCTCTTGGGGGGGGGGGGGGATACTGACCAAAACATAGTAATTGCCACTGTTCTCCCTTCTCTTTTCCTTTATGAAGTTACTATTGGTTAAATTATAATTATTGATACTCCTCCCATTTCTCTTATCTCTCAAATAATATAATACTGACAAAAGTATAATAATTTACAGTTTCCCCCTTCTCTTTATTTTGAAGGGGCACCCTCGCTGAGAGAGGGATCATGCTGCATGGGCAACACATGGTCTCTGAATTCAGCCGAGGCTTTGTGTTATGGAGAGGCATAACTCCATTTTACAAACTATAGTCTGCCAAGACGGCAATGATACTTGCATCATACTATGAATTTAATATCATCATATGAATGTATTTGTTGTATTCACAATGGACCCTAATTCGCCAATACCCCCTTTGGATTAAAAAAAAAAAAAGTTAGTATCCTATGTGGGTAAAACGTGGGCAACCACTATTTGCGGCTGACTCAGTGGCAGGATTATTAATCTGAGCCAGGGATGGACGCTAATATAACTTCTCTTTGAGGTTGAACGGACTAGGGATAATGATATAATCGAAATCCAAAGGGGCATCCTCGCCATCTCCCACTTTGGATCACCTTCTAATTAATATCTTATATTATGTGACGATCATTGTCAGGAAAATAAAAGTGTTCCCACTCTGAATTAAATGTAAAAACCATTTTAAAAATGTAATATCCCATGTGGGTAAAACAGTGGTAAGCCACTATTTGTAGCTGACTCAATCACATGATGATTACTCTGAGCCAAGAATGGACCGTAATTTTACTTCTTTTTGAGGTTGAACGGGGTAGGGGTAATGGTATAATCGAAATCGAAAAAGGGCATATACCTTCTCATTCAGTTATTACTTCCTATGGATAACAATCCCTTTCAAATAATTCCCTAAATGTGGCTGATTTCGATTGTCAATTCTACCATTACCCTTACCCCGTTCAACCTCAAAGAGAAGTTATATTAGGGTCCATCCCTGGCTCATATTAATGATTCAGTGACTGAGTCAGCCACAAATGGAGGCTGACCACGGTTTCACCCACACAGGATATTAATTTGAAGGTGGTTGTTATCCAAAGACCAAAGAGGGTAATGGCCACAATTCACTGGGCTATGGATGTGATGCTTTTTTGCAGGCCATTCAGGAGAAAGTAGACCAGGCCATAGGGGATAGGACTTGGAGTAATGAAATCAATCCACTGCCTTTAATCTCTTTAGTCTATAGCCAGGATTAGGTCCCTTGAGTAAAGAACCCTTTCAATATGATTTACTCACCGGATTATTAATCTGAGGCTGGGATGGGCTCTAATTATAACTTCTCTTCTGAGGTTGAATGGGGTCATGGTAATGAACACAAAATAGAATATTTTCACCACAAGGGACATAATACTGGCTAAGTAATGACAACGCTTTTGTAACAAAAATTGTTTTCCCCTTAACCGTACAGAAGTAGAATTGACTGACACCTTGCCGTCTTGACAGACTATAGTTTGTAAAATGGAGTTATGCCTCTCCATAACACAAAGCCTGGGCTGAATTTAGAGACCATGTGTTGCTCATGCAGCATGACCACTCTCTCAGCCTGTCTAGTTTACTCTAGAGGAAAGGTAACACCAATACGTCTGGAACAAGGCGAGCTGCAGAAGCTGCCGGATCAGCAAAGCAGTGCTCTAACTGTCCACCTGTAGGAGCTTCCATCCTAGACCAGTTGTCGACCAAGGCTTAGGGTCTGGTCTGCTCTGTCATGACATTTAGTCTTAAGGTCGCATATCCTTGCACTAGGGTAAGGCTTGTACCCTCCCAATTGCACTCCGCCCAAAGACGTTGGCACAATGTGGGGTGTCGGATTTGATGATTGCTGCCCAACATTCAGCACTGACAGAAAGCAGATAGTACCATCTACTGTCATATGGTAGCTCAGTCATATCTCACTTAGACCCAACATTCAGCGCTGACAGAAAGCAGATAGTACCATCTACTGTCATATGGTAGCTCAGTCATATCTCACTTAGACCCAACATTCAGCGCTGACAGAAAACAGGTAGTACCATCTACTGTTATATGGTAGCTCAGTCATATCTCACTTAGACCCAACATTCAGCGCTGACAGAAAGCAGATAGTACCATCTACTGTCATATGGTAGCTCAGTCATATTTCCCTTAGACCCAACATTCAGCGCTGACAGAAAACAGGTAGTACCATCTACTGTTATATGGTAGCTCAGTCATATTTCCCTTAGACCCAACATTCAGCGCTGACAGAAAACAGGTAGTACCATCTACTGTTATATGGTAGCTCAGTCATATCTCACTTAGACCCAACATTCAGCGCTGACAGAAAGCAGATAGTACCATCTACTGTCATATGGTAGCTCAGTCATATTTCCCTTAGACCCAACATTCAGCGCTGACAGAAAACAGGTAGTACCATCTACTGTTATATGGTAGCTCAGTCATATTTCCCTTAGACCCAACATTCAGCGCTGACAGAAAACAGGTAGTACCATCTACTGTTATATGGTAGCTCAGTCATATCTCACTTAGACCCAACATTCAGCGCTGACAGAAAACAGGTAGTACCATCTACTGTTATATGGTAGCTCAGTCATATCTCACTTAGACCCAACATTCAACGCTGACAGAAAACAGGTAGTACCATCTACTGTTATATGGTAGCTCAGTCATATCTCACTTAGACCCAACATTCAGCGCTGACAGAAAACACGTAGTACCATCTAAACTGTTATATGGTAGCTCAGTCATATCTCACTTAGACCCAACATTCAGCGCTGATAGAAAACAGGTAGTACCATCTACTGTTATATGGTAGCTCAGTCATATCTCACTTAGACCCAACATTCAGCGCTGACAGAAAGCAGGTAGTACCATCTACTGTTATATGGTAGCTCAGTCATATCGGACTAAGACCTGACATAAGAAGAAGTAGAATACAGATGAAGTTATAATGCTTTTGCAAGTGAAGTTATAACAATCACCCTCAAATTAATATCCTGTGTGAGCAAAACCGTGGTCAGCCCAATCTGTGGCTGACTCAGTTGCATGATTATTAAACTGAGCCAGGGATGGACCCTAATATAACTTCTCTTTGAGGTTGAACGGGGTAAGGTAACTGTATAATCGAAATCGAAAGTTACAATGCTCTTATAATACTGTTATTCTTAACGATCACTTTCCACATCTGTACATAAACACATTTCTCACCCCACAATAGAAATGTTGGAACTAAGCAATCTAGATGATCATGATATCGTCATCATCATCATCATCATCATCATCACATAATGTGTAGGTACTTGCATCATACTATGAATTTAATATCATCATATGGATGTATTTGTTGTATTCACAAATAATTAGTTAATTATTACCCCATTTTGACAACAATCCTTTCAAATTAATATCGAAACTGTGACTGATTTGGTTACATGATTATTAATCTGAGGCTGGGATGGACCCTAATTGTTACTTCTTTTCTGAGGTTGAAGGGGACAGGGATAATGAAATAAACAGATACATATATTCACAAACGTACAGGAAAACATGCAATGCTCTGTGTAAATACACATTGTTTTGTATGGAATAAAAGTTTAAACAAAACAAAATAAAAGTCAGCATACTAGAGTGACTAGACAGACCTAAACATCAACACTGGAAATTAGTTCCGACAGAAATAGATTATGGGTTAACTAAAGAATTGGCCAAAACCAGTGAAAAAATAGTTGTAAAAGGACTAGTCTTAGAAATATAAACAAGCTAATCTAAGCTATTCTAGCACTATTTACCGGTGGATCTTAAAATGATAATGGGAAAATAGGAGCAGAAGTGGTAATTTCAGAGTTAGAAATCAGCTGTGATTATAAAAGAACAAAAACATCAATATAATTGGAAGAAATGAAAGCAATATTGAAAGTACTGAGGTAACCATATATTGCCCACACAAACAGGTAGTGGTATAGTCACCGGAGAGATGTTTTATTGTATAGGAGAGCAGACATAAGGGAAGAAATATTTAACCTTACCACACAACTAAAATTAGAAGTGTGCAATGTAACAACAGCATATGTCCCTACACAAAAAGAAACAAAAGGAAACAAAAAAAAACAGTTAAAGAGGGAGCCAACAGTAAAAGAGAAACAAAAATAGGATTAAATAAAACAGAAATGAAAAGCCAAATAAGAGAAACAAAAGACCCAAAGAATGGATGCAAAAAATGAAGAGAAAGTAAGAAAAACATTCCAGTTAATAAAGGAGCCAAATGGAAAAACATAAATAAAGAAACAATAAAAATATCAGCAAACAACTGAAAAGAAATGTGAAAATGAGGTTAGGAACAGAAGCATTCAAATGGGAGGAACTAGTTTGCTCAGAATGCCATCGACCAAAAACATACACCACTTCTTAATAAACTGCCTACAAGATAATAAAGAAAGAGAAGACCCAACAAGATATTAACAAATCAAAAATAAAGAAATAACAATCACAGAACTACTGCATGCAAACAATGAAAAAGAGCTACAAACAATACATAAGTAGAACTCAAATAATAATGTAACATACACATGCAAATGATTTGGAATAACTAACAGCCAGTGAACAGAACAATTTGGTATAGAGATGCAATAAGAGAGCTTAAGAAAAAAAAACAAAACAAAATCATGAATAGGAATAGAATATGGATAGGGAATAAAGAAATAAACTAAGAAGAATTTTTCTAAACAGCGTATTAAATGGCATGATAATTTGAAAAATAAAGAAGCAAAAGATAGCCTTTAAAAAAATTGTCCAACAGAAAAAAATCCCCCAACTAACTACCCCAATTATAACCTGTTTAACAGATTCAGTACCAAACAAAAAGTAAGTGGCATCTTGCCGTCTTTACAGACAAAAGTATGTGGACTAGGAACTAGAGCTAGAATTCCATCGCACAATGCCTGGGCATGGATTCAGAGAACATGTGTTGTCCATGCAGCATGATCCCTCTCTCGGCCTTGCTTTGTTTTCTCCAGAGGAAAGGATGACCAGTCCGTCTGGAACAAGCTAGACTGAAGATGCTGCTGGCTCAGCATCAAACCTCCAAGAGCAGGAGGTGAGTAGCGGCCAGGTCCCTCACATCCAGGCAAACAAAAAGTAGGTCTAGACCAAACAAAACTGAATGGCGGAAATGGAAAGTAGGGGTGTGTCACATTCATGACTTCAAAGTTGTTAATATGGTAGAAGACAATGTTGTATGATATATCAAATTAAAGGAAGTTGCATAAGAAAAACTATTGCGTATAAGCCCATGGAGGATCAGGAAAGTTGCTTAAGATGATTAATCATCCCATGCCATGTAATCAGTTAAGGCTGAACAGGGTAATCTGATTGAAACAAAAACTCAACACAAAAAAAAAAAGAACATTGGATAATCATTCTAACCATCCAAGAAATCACATTAATACAATTATAAAGTCACACAGAATGACAATATACAGTGCCACCCATTGGGTGCTGGAGCATCAACTACTCCTCCCCAAGAAGCTTTATGACAAAAGTGGAAGATGATGATAATGATAAGTAACCATAAATACAGAACCATCATCAAGTGCCTTGCCAATAGTTATAGGCAATAATGCTTCTCCACATTCCACGATCCCCCCCCAGCTGAATGTTTCCACACACTTTTGACATTTTCCCCATATTGATGAAAGAGATGGTGTGGAGCAGCTGGCCGAGTGGCTAGAATACTGGATTCTCCTCCGGGAAACCCAGGTTCGAATCCTTGGTAAGGTGTGGGATTTTTTTTCTCTCGGGGGCAAAAAGAAAATCCTAACCTGCACAGTTTGCAGCGACTGCACTAGCCAGGTGGCCTTAATTCCTCAGGCTCAAAGACCCCTGTGCCATACACTGCAAGGTATTATTTTGGCAGTAAATGACAGCATGATGAAAAGCTGTCAGAATCATCTCTTACTGTCTTCTTCCATCTCTTTTTCTATACATCTTTCCACTTGTTATACATATGTCAGTTTGTTTCTTTTTATCATATGGCCAAAAATATTTATTGTTTCCTTTTGCTGTTTGTGAAAAGTTGCAAACAATTCAGTTACTCATTTTGGCTTGCCAGGGTATTTTCTGCATTCTGTAAAATCTCATTTTTATGTGGCTTTGAAGTATTTTATGCTTGTTTACTAATTTTCCAGCATTAACAGCCAATTATTATGGCTCTTTTTATGAAACTTAGTTGCTTCCAAATCCTCATTATGTAGCAGATCCTTTACAAAACCCTGCTCTCACCATAGCTGGCTGAAAAGTTTCTTAATCTCTTGCCATTACTCCTGCCCCATGCACCCTCATGCTAAAGGTGTCTGCAATATCCTTTGGCCATCTTCAAACTGGTCGACCCTTACCCAATCTCATGCCCATCTTCATGCTCGCCGATCCTTGGCCAATCTCATGCCCATCTTCAAGCTGGTCAACCCTTGGCCAATCTCATGCACATCTTCAAGCTGGTCAACCCTTGGCCAATCTCATGCCCATCTTCAAGCTGGTCAACCCTTGGCCAATCTCATGCACATCTTCAAGCTGGTCAACCCTTGGCCAATCTCATGCACATCTTCAAGCTGGTCAACCCTTGGCCAATCTCATGCACATCTTCAAGCTGGTCAACCCTTGGCCAATCTCATGCCCATCTTCAAGCTGGTCAACCCTTGGCCAATCTCATGCACATCTTCAAGCTGGTCAACCCTTGGCCAATCTCATGCCCATCTTCAAGCTGGTCAACCCTTGGCCAATCACATGCCCATCTTCAAGCTGGTCAACCCTTGCCCAATCACATGCCCATCTTCAAGCCGGTCGATCCTTGGCCAATCTCATGCCCATCTTCAAGCTGGTCGATCCTTGGCCAATCTCATGCCCATCTTCAAGCTGGTCAACCCTTGGCCAATCTCATGCCCATCTTCAAGCTGGTCAACCCTTGGCCAATCACATGCCCATCTTCAAGCTGGTCAACCCTTGGCCAATCTCATGCCCATCTTCAAGCCGGTCGATCCTTGGCCAATCTCATGCCCATCTTCAAGCTGGTCGATCCTTGGCCAATCTCATGCCCATCTTCATGCTGGTCACCATTGTCCAATCTCATGCCCATCTTCAAGCTGGTCACCCTTGCCCAATCTCATGCCCATCTTCAAACTGGTTGACCCTTGCCCCATTTCCAGGAACCATGCCATCCCATCACTGTTGGTTCCAAACCACTGGGATGTTTAAACTGCCCAAACTATTTCAGTTTCCGAGACATGAAGCTGTGTGTGAGTCAGTTCTCTTTAATGTCCATATCTTGAAGCATTTCAGTATTTTTCTTCTTCTCTTATGCTAAGAACTTTTTCTGTAACAAAAGCCCCTTTTTTAATTAGTGATTGTAAAAGGTCAAAGAGAAGATGGGTGCAGGATGTGGTGGATGATCTCCAGATGGGTGTATCGGATTCTTGACTCGCTACTTTTCTCTCTGGGCGTTGGGTTGGAGTCTGTTGACAATGAAATCCTGAGCCTTACTCTATAAATGCAACATCTTTTCAGGGCTCAGAAAACATGAGTACCAATGCATTAGACTTAAGAATAACATTTACTCATCCAGAGGATTCATAATCAACTATTTGGATCCACTTCTTTAACATTGGTCAAACTGTTGGATTTCATAACCTGTCCAGAAGAATATAACTAGTACTGCAATGGATACCAGCCCACACTGATATCCCTGGAAATGAAAAGCTGTTTGATAAGCTGACAAGGGTCAAAGGGAAACTCTAGCAGCACCATTTATCCCAGAGCTTTAAAGAGCAAAGACACTCCTAAATAAGCTATTAATAAAAACTTGAGAAAATAAAATGGAGATTACAAATTAAACCATAATGCAACTACAAGCTAGGTAGAAGGCAGCAGACCAGAATCTTCAGAATCAGAACAGGACACTAAGGACCTAAAGCACATCTTTACTGAATGGGGCTCAGAGATTCTCTCACTTGCAGCTGTGGAACACCAAAGTAAACTCCAGAGCTTATCATACAATACTGCCCAGAAATTGCCAAAGAGAGACTGAAAATCTGGTTCACATAAAAATAAATTGAGACAAAAATCACATGCATTGAATGGTATATGTATAAGTGTCACAGGATAAAGTAACTTGTCAGTCGATCAATGATAACCAAACCCGACATTATTTTGCTAACACAATTGACGCTTTTATGGTGAACAAACTGAGGAAAATACGTCTGTACAGATTCTCGACACCTGGTCAACAGTGTGTATGAGATCAAAGGGAGTCACGTAGAGTTGTCTACACATAGTCGACAAGTTGATGACAGGATGTTGTTCGAGAGGTGTGTACTGGCGACACTTGTCTACAAAACGGAAGTTGGTCGTTGCAAGTGATAGACAAAATGCCTGCTAGAGGTCAGAAGGATTATGTAATGGGAGAAAGGTCTTTGGCTTACAGACAACCCGGATATTTGTTGGATGAGACAAAGAACTCCCCAGATGAAAAGGAAACTTGACAGCTAATTGACTCTGGTTAGTCTGGAAACAGGAGGACAAAGCCAGATTCTGGACTGATTGGCGTCTGGACTTTCCGGTGACTCACTCAAGCACCTATATAAAACCCAGTGCAGTAAACAGGTGGATGGAGTTGAGGAAAACATTCTGAAGTGTAGAATTGGGGATAATTCCCAGTTGTGGTATATTAGAGGGACTAGCCTATCTAAGTAGTGATAGTTATCCACGGACATAGATCCAATCGGATTGCCTAGTTTCTCGAGTAACAACAGGAATAGACATATGGTAGGCAATTAATTATATCTAACTTAAGAGTATGATTAGGAATAGAGTACAGTACTGTGTAGTGATATAATGTATTAGGATTAGTGATAGAATGTTCTATAAGTGCAGTGCTAGAAAGTATCATAGGAGCGTCGGCACTAGTATTCTATTTTGTGGCTTCAAGTAGCTTGTGTTATATATCGTTTTACTCAGGAAGTTGAGGACAATGTAGTGGAATAATAATTAGAGAGATTAAGGATGGTTGAGAGGGAGGAGGGGAATGTGTAATGGTAGGATCTTCAGTAGGGCATCTGCTGGGTTTCTACCCGTTCCGTTATTCTTTCCTGGTGTTGCCATGTCTCAGATCATATGATTGAGTTATGTGGCCGTATGACAGAGATCGGATCTCTGTTATAGATCTGAGTGCTGTTAATTGCATACAATCACCTAATTCTGGCCAGGACTGAGTTGCCCTCACCATGATGTTATCTGCTCTACAGGTTCCATGTACAGTTCCCCTTGAGTGTTCCACATGAGTGGGAGAGGGTTTACTTCGAAGAAGCAGTTTCAAAGTTTGACAATGATGGCTCAGCATCTGAAGACAGAGGTTGCTGAGAGGGGTTTAGCCAAGTGATAGATGTACCAATAAACAGTCAGAACATTGCATAATTTATACTGATACCCAGAACAGTTAGATTGTGGTGTTAATATGAGGAATCTTTAGAACCAGTGACTCTAGATCCATTAAGATTTCTCCACTAACAGTGACAATAGGATTAGAATTTCCTGATTAACAATCCGTTAAATAACCGAGGAAGTTCATTGTGTGAATCAGACTCTAATTAGACAGTGTTTGTCAGGGGTGTCCAAGCATCCTAGTGGTTCCAGAGACAACGGAGGAAGTCTTCACGTGACCGGAGGAGCATCACCTGGGTGAGGCTACCTGTATGGGATACATGGTGCTGGTGTGTCTTCAGCACAGGGATGAGAATGAACTACTCTTGAACACTGATCTGAGTCTATAGATGATTTAGAATACACGTCACACATTCTACACCTTATACACACATACACTTCTCCTACATATACTCTTTGCTTTAATAAATTTCTTGGTTTTATTTGTTGAAGCGAGAGTTGTCAAGTATGTTATGTTGGGGAAGAATGAGAGGGGGCATGATCCAGGGGTGAGTAAGAGTGAGAGGAAGGTGTCTTCAGATTGAGGGAGTGTGTGGACGGAGTCTGCTGGATATCTCCAGAATAGAGATATTAAATTAAAACAAATGTGGGTATCGATTCTCTTCACTCCAGGGACGACACTAAAGTGGTAAAGAAGAACAAGTAACTAATACGACATTCATTCTTTACACACACGACAATAAGACATAAGGGGAACATCTAGATATCAGAGAACACACTAGACAACAGAAAAAGTAAAAGCTATAGACACAACTCAGTGTAAGAAAATGCCTATTCTTTAAAGCTTGAGCTGCTAGTCTCTCTAAACAAAGTGTAATCCAAAGAAAGGTATGTCATCAAATTCAGTCAACAACCACGGAAGTGACATGAATTCTCTGTTTCACTATATCTTTTATGTGCACCAATCAATACTAATATATTTATTTCATTAACTTTTAATGATCACAATGATCTCTCTCTCTCTCTCTCTCTCTCTCTCTCTCTGTCTCTTGCAAACTCCATTAAAGCTTAAGGATAAATTATTTCCACATAATCTTTCACCCTAAGCTTTATTGATAGACTTATAAAGGAAATATTTGAAAAAGTATATCCTAAACAAAATGAAATAAAACATGGTAAAAATTATTGACCACAAATAATGACATTCCATCACATGTGCTTAAAACTATAAACTATCAAATATTGACCTTCTGTTCCCTATGGGTTAAAAAGACCTGTTATAAGTTGGTTGATGACCTTCGCTCCACTGGAAGTTTAAAGGCAGCAGTATAAGTTTCAGTTGTTATTAGAGATTGTGCATATTTTCTTACACATTTATGTTAACAAGAGACAGTTTGTCCAAAAGTGGTCTAAAATCCACAGCTTCAATGGCCTGGAGCTAAACATATTGTTATAAAGTGTAAAAACTATAGACATATGTATGAGTTACACAGTAATTGAAAGCACAGTAATTTTCAGCAATATTCAAGTGAACTTATAAACACTACAAATGTTAATGGTTAAACATAAAACTAACAATAAATTCACAACAGTCAACAATAAAGCAGAAAAAAAAACAGCAAATATAGTTTATCACAGATAACTGCTTGAAGAAAATAACTGGTCTATTAATAACAACAAAGCTTAAAAGGACATGGGAATAAATATTTAAAAAAAACATTAACTAAACAACATTTTAGTGAAACACATATAGAGATGGCAATCACTTTAATGATACATCATTTGAGAACAATATTTGTGAATTGCTTTTAAAATAGATACTTCTATAATGCTTTTATGTAATAATACTACTTTCTAGATTGTCAAAATACATATTGACATGATGTATTTGATGTTGGAAACACAATTTGTATACATTTTTTACAAATATTTAGTATGGTAATAATAAGTGTTATTGAAAACAGTGTTAAGAATGGCATATATAAGTTGTAATTCTGAGATGACAGCAAAGAACACAAATAAATTAAGAGTGAGATCTTGTGAGAGATGCAGTGAAATGTCAGGCCACACATTTTCCAACATATTTTTTTATGGCTTCTCTGTTTAAGTTCACTAAAGGATACTTTGTTTAGGAAAGAACAAATTATATAATTTCAGTAAGGAACCAAAAAATTGCTTCAGAAAGTGCATTTTATAATTACCAAAAATAGGAATGGTGAAGGAAAGAAAGAGTGACTAAAATAAACAGTGAAAGCAGAGAGAAAATTTTTAAAAATTAAAGAAAACCAGAATTACAAGAAGAAGGAAAATAAAAGAAGAGAAAAGCATGCAGGCATACAAACAGGAAAATAAAATAAAAGAAAGCTATAAATGATTTCAATTTCCATGTAAAAATAATTGCAAATTAAATACACTTCTGTTCTTTCAAAGGTGTATGAAAATCACAATCTGTACTTCCTAGGCCAATCAGATGGCCTCTTAGATTTAGATCTGAAAGAATTTTCTTTCAATAAAATGTAAGCCAACTATGAATATTGATATGTCTCTCTCATTACCTTTCTATCTGTATAGTTGTCTTCACCTGTGTATCTTTATCTCCCTACTGGTCAAAGTCACTCTATTCTTCTATCTGCCTTCCTTCTAGTCTATCTGTCTCTATTGATCTATATGCCATTCACTAGTCTCTCTGCTTCTCTACTACTAGTCTAAGTCTATCTCCCCCTATACTACTAATCTATCTCTCTCTCTGCTAGTCTATCTTCCTATCTACTAGTCTATGTCCCTCTCTACTAGTCTATCTGCCTCTCTACTAGTCTATATGCCTCTCTAATAACCTATCTGCCTTTCTATTAGTCTATTTATTTTCTAGTCTTTCTTCTCTCTACTGAACTTTCTGCCTTTCTGCTGGTCTATTCTCTAAAAATGATGGTTTACAGGGAGAGCTAAACATATTTACTATAAATATCTAATGAGACAGATAAACACATTACTTTCTGAAGCTCTTAATATGTTTTCACATACAGCTCTGTATAAATTTGCATATGTTTATATATTCCCTATTATAATATTCTATTTGATCAAACTTTCATTTAAAATAAATCACTTTAAAACAAGGTTGACCTGGGCTCCCAAGGTGACCCAGTCTAAATTGGGTCCAGGAAATATCTTGGGAAATAAAGGTGGCATGATATTGATCACATCATCAAATGCTGATTCATCTATACAAAATATGGAGTTAGCACCATATATCCAATATGTCTCAAGGTGTTAAAAAAAGTCCTTTACTTTTTATTATTACTTACAAGATTTATTATAGAATGTGCAAGTCCCTCATCTAAATTAAAAAAGGATTAGATAACATCAATTCTCTACAGAATCTTACACAATCATTATATACACCAAAACTGATTCAGCATGTTCTAAAAAGCACTTCCTAGGCACCATCTGTGGCTGGATTTGCAGCGTCTCATGCGCACCACGCTGCTATCTACGTCGGCTGCAGCACTCTTGCTGCGCTTGTCATCACTCAGCTTTTTCTGCGCAATCCTCAACATCCCGATATTTCTGCTGGTAGCAGACAGTGACTGGAACAAGTTATTTCCAGACTGAAAACAAAAATTAGTGCATAAAAAGCCATTGAATGTTAAGAATACACAAAACAGTACTTATTGTGGAAAATGCAAAAGATCTACATTGTGCTAATAGACAGTGCAAAAAACAAAATTGTCCTTGAATATAAAAAAAACAGAAACAATTGTTATATCAAAGAAAAAGATAACAACAAAAGGTAAAATAATAATAGAAGTGAAAGTACTTAACCAAGTTGATAAATTTAAAAACCTGGGATCAATTTTAACATCAGATGGAAGATGCACTACATACATTAAGAGCACGGTAGGTCATGCAAAACTTATATTTCAGAACTTGCAAAGTATCTTAAGCAATAAGTCACTATCATTGAATTTAAGAAAGAGAGTGCTGAAATATTACATAGAACATGTTTTACTGTATGGCAGTGAATCATGGAATGTGAAAAAACAAATTAGCAAGAACGTAAAGCAACAGAAATGTGGTTCTGGAGACAAATTTTGCAAATACCTTGGACTGCCAGAAATACTAACGATTGCCTGAAAGAGGCTAATCAAGCTAGAACATTATATACAACAATAAGAAAGAGACAAATTCTTTGGTCATGTGATGAGAAGGGAGGCATCGGAAAATATCGTGACAACTGGAAAGATCAGAGGGAAAAGAGACAGAGACAAACCAAGAGAAAATATGTTGGATGGAGAGAGACAATGTGACTGATCCAAGATGATCCAAGATTGGAAAAGCATCACACAACAACCCCTGAAGGACTGGGGACTACCCTGGTCAGTTGTTTACAAACAGAATGCTATGGGGTCAATCTGGTAATGTGCACATGTGGATTGACTTCTCAGACAGCAGATCACATACTCCAAGACTATCTTGAATATGATATTTCAAGACAAACCTTCTGTCTACAGAAGCAGCAGTGGAAGCAAACTTTTAAGGAACACTGAATGAACTAAAATAGACAGTAAAGTTTATACAAGAGACAACACTGCAGACATAGACAATTTATTTCAAGTGAAAGGAAGAAGGTGAAGTGCTAAAAGAGTGTAAAAAATCTTCTCTCACTGCCTTCTGCTATTTATTTGTCCAGTAATCTTACCAGTCAGCATCTGGTCTAGGATTGAAGCTCTGATAGGTGGACAATTAAAGCATTGCTTTTCTGATTTGGCAGCTTCTGCAGCTTGTCTTCTTCCAGACGTATTGGTGTAACTTTACCTCTGAAGTAAACTTGGTAGGCCGAGAGAGGGATCATGCTGCATGTGCAACACATGGTTTCTAAACTCAGCCCAGACTTTGTGTTATGGAGAGGTATAACTCCATTTTACAAACTATCGTCTGTCAAGACGGCAAGGTGCCAGTCAGTCAGTCAATTTTACTAGTTGTTATAGTATATTCCAATGTTTGTCTTCTCATAATATGGATGTTCAGAAAGCAATGGAAAACTACTAAACGTAAACTTGCCAAGAAATCACAAAAAGCCAAAACATGCTGGGGTTGACTGCAACGTCTTGTCAAGGATATGCAACTAACTAACCTTGATAACTTCCTGTGCCTCTGGAAGTTGTGTTCCTGGATGCCTCTGATAAATACGCACAAAAGGGCGGTCGAGATGCTCTCTGGTTGTGAGATCTGAGTAGCATACAGGTCCCTAATTGATGAGAAAGAATAATATTTAATATATATGTATTATATACTCCACAGGCGTTTGTACTAAAGTATTCATTTTACAATACTTCAGAATTTGATATGTATTTTTTGTAAATGCAGCAACAAAAACATGTTTAATGAACTATTAACATCACAGCTAACTCAAGAAATACTGCAGGAAAATTTCACATTATCATCATCATGCATGTCTCAGATATTAAATTTAAAACTCACTTTAAAAATCTAATCACCAAAAGATGTGCAAAACATTGGAAGTGGTGTTCATTATTGTCATCATGTGCTATGCCGGTTATCATAGAGCTCATGGCTCACCATCTCACATTATCACCAGAGTCCTGGATCAGATCTGTGTTAGTTAGTTAGTTAGTTAGTTAGTTAGTTAGTTAGTTAGTTAGTTAGTTAGTTAGTTAGTTAGATGTGGTTCCAACTTTACGGCATAAGGTCATCCCCATTATGCTCCGTTCCTGTGCCAGTGAATATCACACAAAATGCTCCTCACTGCCCTATGTGAACAATGGAATAGACAGGAGTATCGGCAAGCCAACAGCCCACACAGGTACACTGTACATAATGCCGCTGCCAGAATGCCAACACAAAAGTCTTCCACGAGAAATACAGTTCATTGTCGATGGAAACGGCAGTCACCAGAAAGACTTCATTGACCCGGGTTTTATCCCATATGGCTCGGTCTCTTTTATAACAGAGCATCATCTCTGTTAGGGTTTAATGGGTGGTGTGCAAAGGGGAAAAGACTAGTACACAAGGCACGGCTGAGCATCCCGTTGGGATGTAACTAGGGACGCTCAAGCTGTGACGCGGGGGGTAGGAAATAGTTAGTTACCATCTGTACTTTGGATTAGCAACACCTATTGTAATAACATCCGTCCAGAAAGTCATTGTATGCTGTTTTATATTCTACGATGTATTCAATTGAATAAACATATGAAATACAGCGAGGACTTTGTCTCTGCTCTATAACATCAGCACTGTTATACTTTCTGCAGGATTCTGCACTTTCGAAAGTGCAGCACAAAGCATGAACTCCATAGCTCCAGCGATGACTCCCAGGAGTCTCCTGCACTCATGAACCGAAAAGGCAAACCAGTCAATCCAGCAACAGCCGGCCGCTATCGTTCCGAACATGTAGTTCACGCTACAAAGTGCGGACAGATTTAAAAGCATTTCAAGCGAAATTCACAGCTTACAGTGTCGCGCCACGCACTCACTCAGTAGCAGGGTGACGGAACCATATCCTCCTTAGTCGCCTCTTACAACGTGCATGGTAGGTAACAGTGTTACTATTCTTTGCTGCCCTGTATGGGCCCTGGCAACACATGTGTTCTTGTCCTGATTATGTTATATGGCCAAACCATTCAGATATTTAATTTTTTATCTTTCCCTTGCTTTTCCCCCATTTTACCAGCTGTCACTCAGTTTTCTACTTTATTTCTCCAATAATGTGCCCCCAAAATTTTGACTGTTACATGCAACTTCTCTAATTAATTTATGGTTTTCAGCATCTTTTACTCTTTTACTTACTACTTGATTTAGTAGAATTTGTTTAGTTTGTTGAGCTCTGCTTTGGTGATTTTGTCCCACTATGTTAGTCCCACTATTATGTGCAGTGACCAGTTAATAAATGTTTGTAGTTTATTCATAATTCTTTTAGTCTTCATCCATGTTTCTGATCCATATAGTAGAATTGATTTAACATTAAACTGAAGTATTCTAAGATTGGTGCTAAGTTTAATGTCTGTTAATGTCTACACATTTCTTAGTGTTATAAAAGCTTTTCTTGCCTTTTGTATTCTTATTGTTCTTATTTATTTTCCTGCCTTGGGTTAAGTGTATGCGACAGGAGTGCAATGTCATCAGTGAAATCAAAATTATCAAGTTGCATTGTCAGAGTCCTTTGAATTCCATTTCTTACGATAGCTATTGTTGTCTTCATAACCCAGTCTATAGTTAGTAAGAATAATAATGGTTACACAAGACATCACTGTTGCACTCCTGTTTTATTTCAAATGTTTGTGTTAGTTTCCCTTCTTGAAGAACTCTATATTTGAATAACGAAGACACAAACAATAGATTGCACAATGTATTGCCTGGCAGTGTGTCGGTACACCGGAACAGTCCTGCTTCATTGGTCGCGAGACATGTGCTCGAGAGTGGTCATGTGGTTGAAAGAGACAGTGCCTTCCGTGTGTTGTTCAACACACAGAGTAGCCGGTTGTTAAGGTTTGCTGAAGCCATAGTGATCAACCTGTGTAAACCGGCCTTGAGCAAGCAGAAAGACATGTTAGTCAGTTTAAAATTACCGTGGTAGACAATCGACATTACTGTGCGAATATGTGTATATTTCAGATTGAAGGATTTATCTAGTTAGTTCACTTTACGTTGTGTGATTTCTGCAGTATGTACCTGACAAGATGCAGCGAAATATGCCAGGCAATAAATCGTGCAATCTATTGTTTTGTGTCTTCGTTATTCAAATTCACTATGGGAAAACATTGTTTTGAACTCTATATTTCATATCTTCATTTGTTGCCCTTATTAAAATAATGTTTCTCTGTGAGAACCAATAGTGTCAGAGAAACCTCTAAATGGATTCCCTATGAATGTTGTCAAAGGCCTTTTCATAATCCACAAATCCAATATTAAGTGGTGATAATACTTTGCTATATTATAATGTGTAATGTGACTATCAGGTCAGTGTTTGATCAGAGGCATGCCTGTTCATCATTTATGGGGATTTCTACTGTGTCTCATTTATGTCTCTCTCTCCTCTCTCTCTCTCTCTGTATTTCATTTTTTTGTCTGTATGTGTAAGTCTACATCTGATTGATATCTTATACTTATCTCTCTTTGGTTTTGTTTTTGTCTAAATGTGTAAATCTATGTCTGATTGATGTAGGTCTGGTTTGTGTGTAGTACATCTGGTGCATAAATGGTGTGTGTGATGTGCAAAGTTGTGTGTGTGATGTGCAAAGTTGTGCGTGTGTGTGTGTGTGTGTGTATGTATGTGTGGTATGTATGTGCATGTGTTTGTCATTATCTGTGTAATCCTGTTAATTTTACCTACCAGAGTATATCCCAAAGCTCTCTCTGTGGAATCATACCAGCGTTGTGCTCTGTTCAGTGCATGCCGATTTTCACCAATGCCAAGGTTAATGTGTTGCTGTAAAATGCAAACATGCTGTCTTTAAATTATCACCAGTTCTGTGAGGAAACAAAAACTGATGACTACATGTGGCTACAACAAACTGATGACTACATGTGGCAACAACAAACTGATGACTACATGTGGCTATAACAAACTTATGACTACATATGGCTACAACAAACTGATGACTACATGCGGCTACAACAAACTGATGACTACATGCAGCTACAACAAACATGACTAAATGTGGCTACTCAAACTGATGACTACATGCGGCTACAACAAACTGATGATTACATGTGGCTACAACAAACTGATGACTACATGTGGCTACAACAAACTGATGACTACATGTGGCTACAACAAACTGATGATGACATGCAGCTACAACAAACTGATGACTACATGCGGCTACAACAAACTGATGATTACATGTGGCTACAACAAACCGATGACTACATGCAACTACAACAAACCGATGACTACATGTGGCTACAACAAACTGATGACTACATGTGGCTACAACAAACTGATGACTACATGCAGCTACAACAAACTGATGACTACATGCAGCTACAACAAACTGATGACTACATGCGGCTACAACAAACTCATGACTACATGCGGCTACAACAAACTGATGACTACATGCAGCTACAACAAACTGATGACTATATGCAGCTACAACAAACTGATGACTACATGTGGCTACAACAAACTGATGACTACATGTGGCTACAACAAATGGATGACTACATGTGGCTACAACAAACTGATGACTATATGCAGCTACAACAAATGGATGACTACATGCGGCTACAACAAACTGATGATTACATGTGGCTACAACAAACTGATGACTACATGTGGCTACAACAAACTGATGACTACATGTGGCTACAACAAACTGATGACTACATGTGGCTACAACAAACTGATGATGACATGCAGCTACAACAAACTGATGACTACATGCGGCTACAACAAATGGATGACTACATGTGGCTACAACAAACCGATGACTACATGTGGCTACAACAAACTGATGACTACATGTGGCTACAACAAACTGATGACTACATGTGGCTACAACAAACTGATGACTACATGCGGCTACAACAAACTCATGACTACATGCAGCTACAACAAACTGATGACTACATGTGGCTACAACAAACTGATGACTACATGTGGCTACAAGAAACTGATGACTACATGTGGCTACAACAAACTGATGACTACATGTGGCTACAACAAATGGATGACTACATGTAGCTACAACAAACTGATGACTAGATGCAGCTACAACAAATGGATGACTACATGCAGCTACAACATACTGATGACTACATGCGACTACAACAAACTGATTAACTACATGTGGCTACTCAAACTGATGACTACATGTAGCTACAACAAACTGATGACTACATGCAGCTACAACAAACTGATGACTACATGCGGCTACAACAAACTGATGACTACATGCAGCTACAACAAACTGATGACTACATGCGGCTACAACAAACTGATGATTACATGTGGCTACAACAAACTGATGACTACATGTGGCTACAACAAACTGATGACTACATGTGGCTACAACAAACTGATGATGACATGCAGCTACAACAAACTGATGACTACATGTGGCTACAACAAACTGATGATGACATGCAGCTACAACAAACTGATGACTACATGCGGCTACAACAAATGGATGACTACATGTGGCTACAACAAACCGATGACTACATGTGGCTACAACAAACTGATGACTACATGTGGCTACAACAAACTGATGACTACATGTGGCTACAACAAACTGATGACTACATGCGGCTACAACAAACTCATGACTACATGCAGCTACAACAAACTGATGACTACATGTGGCTACAACAAACTGATGACTACATGTGGCTACAAGAAACTGATGACTACATGTGGCTACAACAAACTGATGACTACATGTGGCTACAACAAATGGATGACTACATGTAGCTACAACAAACTGATGACTAGATGCAGCTACAACAAATGGATGACTACATGCAGCTACAACATACTGATGACTACATGCGACTACAACAAACTGATTAACTACATGTGGCTACTCAAACTGATGACTACATGTAGCTACAACAAACTGATGACTACATGCAGCTACAACAAACGGAATCAGGAACTCAGGTTGACATTAGCAGGAAGGATCATGGTAGAGGACGGAGTAGATGCATGCATAATCAAATAAAACAAAAACAACTGTCATCTACTGCCTATAGTACCTTGCGGTATACACCTGGTAGTCTTGAGTCTGAGAAATTAATGCTGCTTGGCTAGTGCAGCCACCACAAACTATGCAGGTTAGGGTTTTCTTTCTGCCCCGGACAGAAAAACAATCCACACCTTACTGATAGATCGAACCCTGGTCTCCTGAAAGAAAACTTGGCATTCTAGCCATCAGGTCAGCCACTCCTCTAACCAAATAACAGATCTGACAAAAATGTCTGCTACCCTCCTCATAAAAGGAAAATAAGTAAAGGAGCCCTTTAACATGCCCTCAGGTGCATTGTCTATATGGAGCCAGCCTGGTATTGTTGCAGACCAAGGGGTATTTGCTGGATGCTGTGGTCAATATCACACTAGCTGCCTTTACTTCCCAGGAGAGTTGCTGGTACCCATTTTAGGCTGGGTTAACATGGAAGCCTACATCAATACTTTTTTGTTAATCCACTCCAATGTAGATTTGAACACATGACGACCATGATAGCCACTGAGCAGCCGGGACTCTCACGTGCCTCGTATATATTTTATTTAACTCTGTCTGGGTTCTGTGTACTGTTCTTGTCATATATTTTTGATTTAAGGCCTTTTAGTCCCACTATGTGCCTATTGGCCCATTGTGGTCGACCATGGACCAGTTGAGTTTGGATGACCGTCTCTGCACCCTGGCCAGATCAAGTGCAAATAAATCTACAACTTTGATCTTAGCCAAAAGGTTGAGAAGCAATATCTGATCTAATTCTTTGAAGGCAATGTGTACTACTCTTCTCAAATATAATATGTGCCCTTGCTTGTGTTGTTCTGCATGTGATCTCTGTGTTACTTTTTTCCCAATCATTATTATCCTTGACCTTAGATAATCTAATCTCCCTATTTGTTTCGCTGTTATCTCATTTGCTGTCACTATACACCCCGGTTGTCTTTTTTTATCTTTGGCCATAGCCAGAAATTTTGTCTCTGTGTTGTTTAGTTTTAGTCCTTTCTTATCACTTTCTGTGGTTGTGATGTCCATCAATTGTTGCAATTCATGTTCATTTCTGGCTACAAGCACCACGAGAGTGGTGTAACACAACTCATTTAATTTCACATCTGGTTCATCTCTTATATATCTGGTGATAGGCTCGATGTACAAAGAATATATATCTAGTGAGAGAAAAGAAGCCTCGTTTTTCGTGAACAGTTGGACCAATCTGAGACCCCACCTTGAGAGTTACGGTCTCTGCTACTTTCTGAACAAGTCCTTCATTCACTGACTTCTGTGCTGCTTGTTTGAGCTTGTCAATGCGATCAATACTACATCTGGCATCACAGCGAAGATATGCAGAATCTTTACGGGCCTCAGTCGCATCACTCAGCAATGAGTCCACCTCAAATGTATAAGGTCCTAGTGGGTCAGTTTGATCAGTTCCTAATCTGGAAATAGATAAATGAAACAGGTTTAACTGCAGCAAAGCCATAGAAGCACAATGAAAAAATCAATAAAAATGGAAAGAGAAATTGCCGGGAAGGTTAACCCAGTCAACAAATGCCCGCAGAAGTCGGATGTGTCGGCCTAACAGCACAAGAACACAGCTCTGCTGTAAACAGGCACAACACAGTCACGTCCGGAAAAAAAAATCTGGATGAACGAAGAAGAAGAAGAAGAAAGAGAAATTGGTCAACTTTACAAAAATACAATCACAAGTAACAATGTGGACACTGCAGCTTGAAAGTCTTCATCAGCATTTAAAACAAAAAGACATTGATACAAATATATTGTTTTAATGACAAAAATGCCACTTACTTAATGTCCTGGAGTTGGAAAAACATGGAATCATCCTTGCACACAAAATCTACGAATCTTGAAATATACCATTGATGTGGCTTTGTCACCATACAACATGGAGGTCTACTATTGACAATACAAGTAGGTAACATTCAGGGAAGAAGAAGAAATAGAGGTTGTCTAAGATGCAACTAGATCAGGCAGGCATGCAAGAATATCAGGATTCAGATTTATGTAGAGCTGAAAATAATAACTGAAAACAGGAGACAGGAGAGGGACCCAATTAGACATCTTCAACACTAGCCTTTAGACTGACTAAATTGATGATGATGATGATGATGATGATGATGATGATGATGATGATGATGGTTATGATGATATTCAGACATGAAAGCTTACAGTGAAGAAAAAGAGGTAACTAGAAACAACTGATCTACATGTTTGAGAAGAAGAGTAACAAAAAGAAACAAGAGTCAGAAATAAAGAATGACAAGTCAAAACAATGTCAGTACTAAATAATGTACAAAAGCAACAGAACAGTTGGTTCAGTCATGCAACATGAAATATCAACAGAAACTGACCTTCAAATGGCAATAAACACAAAACAAGAGGCAGACCCCCACAAGAGATGGATTATTGGAATACAAACAATGAAAACCACCTAGATTGAAGACCAACACAGAGACACTGTCCAGAAAGTTCATCCTAACCTGGTGCTGAAGGGCATAACAAGGGAAGTAGAAAGAAAGAATAAGTAAATGAGAAAGTGGAATGGCCTAGAAAACTTCCCAGGAAGACTATCCTGGTAAAAAAATGTCAGGAACAAATGAGATGTATCAGCAGCAAGGCACAAACATTTCAGCTCTTCTATAAACAGGCAGAAAGAATATATCAGGCAAGCAGTTCATCATCATTCTTATGATGAAATCTACAGTATATGCCAGCCCTTGGCAAAGAGGTTACGAATGCAATTAGTAATCTCGCATACCACATTCCCTGGGAAGGCTAACCCGGTCAACAAACGCCCGCAGAAGTCGGATGTGCCAACATAAAGGCACAAATATAATTGGCACAATGCAATTACGTCTGAAAAAACACTCTGGATGAACGAATAAAAAGAAGAAGAAGCATACCATATTTGAACCACAGCAGACTGACTTGTGTTCGATACAATGGTATGGGTGCCGGTCATTCAGAAAGCAATGGCAAACTACTGAACGTAAACTTTTCCAAGGAATCTAAAACAGTCAAACAATGCTGGAGTTGACTGCTACATCCTGTAAAGGATATGCAACTAATTTTACTACTATTTAAAACTTCGTTCAAGTGCTTCATCTAACTCCATTATAAAGTGAGTTATGTCTCTTCAATCCTGTGGCTCAATACATCAGGTGTCGACGAGCATTTTTTCGAGTTTACTTTCCCTAGCCTTTGACTGCCCCAAGTCTACCTACAAGGTAGCAGATTTTGTGTCTCACTTTGTCTAGTCCCTATCCCTTGACCTGTCTGACATAAGAAACCCTTCAAGTAGCTGTGTTACCACGTTATCATCGACATAGCTCTTGTGGTCATTGAAACATGCAAGCCTCTCAGCCATTTCAAAGTGGAGACACAACAAATGAGAAGTGCCTCATCTGAAACATTGCCTTTGTCCTCTAAATAACAAAACATTCAAAATAAGACTGATTCTTGCCTTCCAGGATCAACCATTGATGCTCTTCCTTTCTATCTGACAACGATTGGGCTTAGTCACAAGTGTGTCCTTCTCTGGTCGCAATACTGATGACAAGGAGTGGCAAAGTAGGTCAAGTACACGAGAGCGCTCTTGCAAGCTGGTAAATGTTCTCTTTCTGATGCACTCAAGATACTGAAAAAGTATCAAATTATTCAGCTACTTAAAAGAACAACTGATCTGTTTAATCCATGAACGGATCCTAGATGAAAAACACACTATACATTAATGCAGGGCCTCAGATTGGAAATGGTCAAGTTGCCTGCCTCATACTACAAAGGTCATGGATTCATTATTGGACGCCATAATTTGGTTCACGAGATATATTTTTCTGAGACTTTTTGGGTTGTCGATAGAGATGCAGAGTTCATGCTCTGTGCAATGTTTTCAGCAGGTCACCTTGTGGAAATAAGACAGATTCATATGGGATAAAACTCAGTGCAATGAAACTGATCCTCTTGCCTTGAATCCCTTTTTTAATACATTAACAATAATTACAACCAATGCAGTTGTTAATGTGTTTTTTATCAACCAAATCTCCCAATGGGCATCAGATGTCTGTTGATAATGAAATACCTAAAACCTGTGGATGGAAAATTACCAACCTAGGCCTTATCTGAGTCAAGTCTTAGTCAGATTCGAATGAGTTACCTTATGACAGTAGACAATACAACCTGCTTTTTGTTAGCGCCGAATGTGGGGCAGAGGAGTGCACTTGGGAGGCTACAAGTCCTGTTAGTGCTGAATGTGGGGAAGAGGAGTGCACTTGGGGAGGGTACAAGCCTTATCCTGGTGCGAGGAAATGCAACCTAAAAAATAAATGTCATGGCAGGGCAGACTAGGCCCTAAGCCTTAGTCCCACATGTTCTAGGATCGAGGCTCTAACTGGCGGATAGTTAGAGCATAGCTTTGCTGATCCTGCAGCTTCTATAGTTTTACCTTTTCTCTGGAGTAAACTAGGCAGGCTGAGAGATGGATCATCCTGCATGGGCATTACATGGTCTCTTCAATTCAGCCCAGGCTTTGCGCTATGGAGAGGTTATTATTTTTAAAGCACAATAACTATCATCTATAAAGATGGCCAGGTGCCACTAGAAGCCTAATAACACCCAGTCCATAAGTGCTACACTGAATCATAATCTAATATGGCTCTCCGTAGATGCAAAGTTCCACAGACAGTAGTCACTCATATACATGGAGCAGTTACTTCTATGACAGCTGCTATTTGCTGTTCTCAGTAACCTTCTAGTACATAATCTACTGTACAAATGTGTCCATGGCAATATCTTGCTGTGGTGACCCTGCTTTCACTGTGTTTGCTATGGAGACATCTCATCGACCAATGGTATATCTGAGTTGGGAGCAGTTTTGGGTTCTTTAAGTGTAGAATCTGTGGTTGACATCAACCCAAGTGCCATTTATGGGTTAAATGTATCTTATAACTTTATGTCACTATCACACTTTTGTGTCTATTCCTTGTTATATTGAAAGCATCCATAAAAGACACTGGTAACATTCAATACTGTCTCCTAACTTGAGAGGGATTTAGGCCACACCGTACATATAATCTGCAGTGAGGACACAAAGTGACCCAACACTGCACTTACCATCAGCCACAGTCTAACTGTTGTAACTTTTGGCATGCTGGTTTGCGGTGAAACCACTCAGATCTGATGGAAATGGAGAAATGCAGTGTTGAGAGGAATCACAGATGCATAGAATGCAGGATGTAAGATGGTCACAGAGAAAGCTCAGCCATGGAACTAAGAAATGAGGCCCACAGCATGAATCCTAGAGTCCTACCACCCTTGTGAACCCTATCTGAAAGCCAAACAGTGATTTTCTCAAGAAAGCGACCAAACCAATTGGCCAGCAGTCTCCTATGTTTAGTTTATAAAACATGTATTTCAGCCTGTTTTGTCCTCCCATCAAACATTATTTATCTTGGTTTGCCTCTGTCTGTGCTATGACTGTTTATTCCTGTTGCTACGTGGGTTCTCTGTCAGAGACAGTACCATTCTACTCTTACAACTAAAGATTGCTCCAACATAAACCCAAACCTGTCAATCCTTGCCAATGAAATGTAAATAATTTGGCTGTTTCTCGTCTTATTCAACAAACAATATTCTATACTAATAAGTGTGAGTTCAAGAATCAAACCACATGACACTCTGGATATTCCCACATGAGCTCCATCCCTTTTTCAGTAGCAACAAAGGGTTCCCATGCTGCTGGTGACAGTGGCATCCTGATTAAATAAATGCCCACCTACATTGTCCCATATGCATTACGTGTCATCTAGACCCTCTGCTTACGTCCTGTGGAATCAGCCTCTCCATGCATGGATCTTTTATCTGTTTTTCTGCACTTTACACTCGATCCCAGAGAGTCTTCACCACATCAGCCTTGTCATAAGGTAGCTCTACACTAACAAAGTCTCATACAACATCTACCCACCTGCAAGTGCCTCTGCACTGATCTCAGATGAATCTCCAGGGATTTCTTACAGTTTATCAAGTGAGTGTACTCAGCATCCAGCAGATCATCAGCAACATCTCTTTCCTGGGACCAGAGAAGACAAGTTTAGCGCTGTACATGATTCCGTCATGTCTGGTTATTTAGATGTGTATAGAATTATTTACTCATGAGGGAAGGACTACAAACAAGTCTTATGAGTCACATGACAAAGCTGCTGCTGAGAATAGTTATGAAAAATGAATAAGAAACAAGATTAAACCAGAAATTAGTGAGGAACCATGTAGATTTGTGGAGGGAAGGGGCACAAACATATATATTCTCAGGATACTATTAGAAAGCGCTATAGTGGTAAAAGCAGATCTGTACTTATGCTTCTTAAACTACATAAAAGCATGTGACAATGTGAAACATGATGAAATAATAAAATGATTAAAGCAAATGAACATTGATAAAGATACATATATTGGCAGCAAACAGCAGTCATAAGAATCAACAACCTGGTAAGAACATTTCTGTGTATAAAGAAGGGCATCAGACAAGGTTGTGTAATGTCTCCTGATTTGTTCTCATTATACCATCCATCCATCCATCATGTGCCATGCTGGTAAGCGTGGGCAGTCATTTTTTGCTATCTCACTTGATCACCAGATCAGCTCCGTGTTTCTGTCTCGACCATGCCACAAGGCCAAGCCATCCAGGTATTTACTTCTAGGTCTTCCCCTTGGTCTGTTCCCTTCGATCTTGCCAGTTGTCACCAAGTTATCCAATTAATTTCTTCTCATAACATGCCCAAATAATTTTGACTGTCTACGTCTAATGACTCTAATCAGTTTACGATCTTCATTTGTTTCTTGAAGGACTTATTCATTGGTTTTTCTGTCTGTCCATGGTATTCTTTGCATTTTACTCAGAAACCACATTTCCACAGCCATCAGATGTTTTTCAGCTTGACTGCTCATTGTCCAAGTTTCACATCCATATAAAAGTACAAGTTCTATGTATCCCCTCAACACTCTTTTTCTCGTTTCAATTGACATCTTTTTATTGGTCAGTATGTTTTTCATCTTGCTAAAGGCTACTTTCGCCTTGGCGATTCTTGTTCTAATCTCTTCAAGGCATCTCCCATCAGATGTTATTACTGTTCCGAGATAATTGTATCTATTCACTTGTTGAAGAATATTCCCATTTACTTGTATATTACATTGTGGTATTTGGTTCTTCCTAGTGACGACCATAATCTGTGTCTTTTTACAATTTAATTCTAACCCTAGTTGTTCACTGTGTGTAACAACAGCATCTACTAAATGTTGCATATCCTCTTCATTATACAGTGAACATATAATGAGATCTACAGAAAATATGTCAGGGATTCTGGTTGGTGGACATAATAACTTGCATAATTATATATGGTAACAGAACTTAAATAACTTACATTACGCTGATGATACCATCTTGATAGCAACAAGTTAGAAGGAACTACAGGAAATGATAGATACAATGGTTGGAGAAAATGAAAAGATTGGTCTTAATTTGAATAGAAAGTCAGAAGTCATAGTGATATCAAAGAAACAGATTGTGCCATAAATGTGCAATTAAAGTAAATGTCGTTATTTTGGGGCAAATGCAGAAATTAAGATATCTAGGCACATGGATAACATCAGATGGAAAATGCATCACAGAGATAAAGAATAGACTAGGGCAAGCAATAACTTAATTATATCAAATGAAGACCTTTTTTGCGCAATAAGTCATTTTGCAAGTTCGAAAAAGGGAAAAGATTGGTCTTAATTTGAATAGAAAGTCAGAAGTTATGGTGATATCAAAGGAACAGATTGTGCCTAAATTTACAATTAAAGTAAATGACGTTATTTTTGGGCAAATGCAGAAATTCAGATATCTAGGCACATGGACAACATCAGATGGAAGATGCATCACTGAGATAAAGAATAGGACCAGCAAAAACTTAATTATATCAAATTAAGAACTGTTTGCGCAATAAGTCATTTTGCAAGTTAGAAAACAGTTCTTGCATGCTACATAGAACCAATTTTAACATACGGCTGCGAATCCTGGACAGCTGAAAAAAATCCCTGGAATCCTTGGAGATGTGGTTTTATACGCGGGTAAGTTAATAAGTAAGTCACAAATAGCTGTAGAAAAATAACTAAATATGATAACAACTTGAAATCAGTTAATTTTTATATGTACATTGTCCCTTTATTTCTCAACATAATTTCTACCAACATTGATGCACTTATTCCATCGTTTTATAAGTCCTCCCAAACCGGCTGCACAGAACTGCATGCTCTGTTTTCTAAACCACATTTTCACTTCACATTCGTCATTCGTGAAATGTCTCCCGCCTAGGTGGGTTGTCAGTGTTTATGCTGACAAATGTTTGTCCCATAAAGCGGTGCATAGCTGGGTAGAAACAGTTACAAGGGTGGGTCAATAAGTAAGTCACACAGTTCTGTGGGATGGCCAGTAAATGAAAACAAAGCACACAGTTCTATGCAGCCGGTTTGGGAGGGCTGATAAAACGATGGAATAAGTGCATCAATGTTGGTGGAAATTATGCTGAGAAATAAAGGGACAATGTATGTATAAAAATAAACTGGTTTCAAGTAGTTATCATGTGTAGTTATTTTTCTACTGCCATTTGTAACTTACTTATTAACATACCCTCGTAGAAAAATGTTGAAATTAATTGGACAGCCAAAATGAGCAATCTGGACGTTCTGAGGGAAACTAGGTGGCAAAGACAACTTATCACAAATATCAGAAAGAGGCAGTCATTATTCTTTTGGCCACATTATGAGAAGACAAAAAGTGGAACGTGTCATGACAATCTGACAGATTTGCGGAAAGAGACATAGAGGAAGACAGGGTGAGAAGATTCTTGACAGACTTATGTCATGGCTCGGAAGGAAGTCAACACACAAACTGAGATCGTAATTTGTGGAGAGGCATGATCACCCATGCCAGCCGACAAGGCACTGGATCATGATGATGAAACATGCATTACTTTGTGTTATTTCATATTGTTCACATTTCCACAGCTTTACCACAGTTCCACTATTTTTTTTGTCCATGTGTGAAGTCATATTTGGCGACATATTATCCTTCAGCACAAAAAGAGTTAATGCAGTAAGATAAGTAACAGAAGAAGCCGTTGAACATGATAAGACCTGTAAAACTGCAATTAGAGTCTAGGGGATTCTCTGTGGCGAAGTGGTCAAGCCGTTTATCTCGGGCTCCGAAGGTTGTGGGTTTGATTCCGGGCCACATCCTTCGGGTCATGAGTTAAATTTTTCAGAAACTCCTGTGGGTCGTCGCTAGAGCTACGGAGATCGTGCTCTGTGAGACACTTTCTGTGATGTGGAAAGAGACCGAGCCATATGGGATAAAACCAGGTGCAATGAAGTCGACCCTGTCGACTTTTAAGTGACTTTTTAAATTAGAGTCTAGGGAAAAGCTTCTGAAAGAGTTGATAGGAATATGTTATGTGATTGCAAAGAAAATATGAAGTTAATAAACTTCTCATCAATGTTTGCAACTGTGTATATATATATATATCAAGCATTAGCTGCATAAGAACAAAGGCAGGTTCATCAAAACCTTTCAAAATAAATTCAGATGTATTACAAATTATTTGTGCTATCTCAAACTTTTTATAACATACACTGACAACGTATATCGAGTAGGAGAGGCTGAAGAAAAGTATAACATTTCAGACATTTTATTTGTGGACAACAAAGTATTAATAGCAGAATATGAAGAGAACCTTCGGAACCATTTTAATCAAGTCAATACCAAGTGTGAGAAATATAATATGATTGTAAGCACTGAAAATGCAGAGACAATGGTGATGGGCAAACAGTCTGAAATCCCTGTTAACAAAAATAACAAGCAACTTTAAATATCTAGAGTGAATTTTCACTTCAGATGGGAGAATAGACAGAGAAATCAACATAGATTGTACAAAAGCAAATCAGGCAGTGGACCAACTATCACCACTTCAGACTAATAGAAAGATGCCTACAACTACCAAAACAAATCTCATAAGAACCATTTTTTGGCCGACATTATGTTACCAAAGTTAAACATAGACGCGTATTGCAAATGACAAATATAAAGTCATAACAGAGATGAGATACCTTAGAAGGGCTATGGGAGGAACTGTGAGCGATAGAATTGGGAACAAGGAAATTAGAAGAAGACTAAGTCTGAAATCAGTCATGCAATTCATTAAAGAATAACAAATTAAATGGTTTGGCCACCTCACAAGAATGTCCTGGTACCATCTATCACAAAGAGCCTCATTGAAAAAAACATAATGGATGGAAGGGGATGGAGAGCAAGGGGAAGATTCTGTGAAAGATAAAGTGGTTGTATCAAGAACAACCTTGGAGAAATAAATACCAACCTACAAAGCTCATTGGGAAGAACGAACAAAAGATCCTTACATTTCCCCAATACTTCACTGAAGTAAATGGAGGAAGAGAAAAAGAAGTAGAGGAAGAATTGCTTAATTCATTTTGAGCAAACCATATTTTAGCTTTTACAGATCCAGACATTTGCTTTATTAAGCCACAGTGTTCTAGTTACTAAATTAAATTTGTTCCTACTATGCAGTCCTTGCTTAGTCTCTTTCTGTCCCAGGCAGTTATTATCTCTTTCTGATCCACATTCAGTATTTTAAAATAACGTGAGACAAAAGGCACTAAGAGAAGTTTATCATCTATGGAGTCACCTACATAGGAAAGTTAAGTTGCTTTGTACAGAACAGTTGGGGTGGGGGGAAGGGGTATTGAGCTTGACGAATTAAGATTGCTGGGTTAGTGAAGTCACCGCAAACTGTTCAGCTTAAAGTTTTCTTTTGTCCCCCAACAAAAAAATCCACGCCTTACTGAGGATTTGAACCTGGGTAAAGATGTGTTAATTTTCAAATACTAAAGTTTACATTTATCGCCCACAAAGCGCAAATTGGTCTATAAAGATATGGGTCTAGCACCATATACCAAAATTGCCTTGAGGTGTGAAAAAAGAACCTTTACTGACTTCACATACTTTAGTTTACATTTAGTGTTATTGGGTACTTGTTAACCAGGAATCAGATAAAACATTAAAGTGTAAACCTAAGCAAATTATATCACTACATTCAAATGATTTAACAGCCAGAAAAATAAACACACAGCTTTTATTAATTACACAGTGAATAAAAATAAGATGTAAAGGGCTAGTTCCCAAGCCTTCAAGCGTATTCTGTATACTGTTTGAGCCCCATCTCTTTATAAACCAATTTGTAAGTATAAGACTTGATATGGTCAATGTGACTGGTCTCATTTACTTCTCATAACATTTTCTGGCACCCATTTCAAGCTTAATCTACCTCAGAGTCCAGATCAATCACCTTCTCAATGAGGATTTGAACGCATGACCACCAGAATGGTAGGTAAGCATGCTAGCCACTTCACCACCACGGTTCCCAATTAGCACTACAGTGGATGTTATCAATGTTCTTGTAATGTCGCGTGTCTTACCTTCTCTACTGGTGGTCTTGTTACTCGAACAAACTTAGAATCTTTGTTAAGCTGAATATCCTTACGAGTGTGCTCTAGAGTGCGTTCAAGTGCTTCTTTAGCTCTAATTAAAGACTTAATCTCTTCGTTTGTTTCCAGCAAGCTTTCCCTCAGCTTGGCAACGATTGCTCGGACTTCTCTCATATATTTTTTGATCTCGTCATTGCTGAGACTAGCTAGCACATCTCTTATCTGGGGAACAATGTCTAGAGACCGACCAATATCACAATTTCTGTCGCTGTTCTTAACAACAGTTTGGCTCAGTTGTATTTCTCTCAGCGATCTGTTTCTCCACGATCCAGGGCCGATAGTAGGCGGCGGGCTCCTCATTGTTGCTGTCATAACAGTGTAGTTTAAATTATGTTCCCTTTAAATCTTCTGTTACATGAAATACTAATAAAACCAGAAAATCTGGTATTCTGGCGTACTGATGGCGTCAAGCGCCGTATTGTGTTGCCCTTGGATACGAAAACCTAAGCACTTCCGGTTAGTGCAGCAGATAAGACAAGTAACAAAGATTTAAATTAACAATAATAATACATTACAAATTCCAATGTAAAAATAATAACAATTATCCCCAAATAAAGTATTATTTATGTAATTGATAAATTAAGTGATTTAACAAAACAAAAACAAAAAAGATACCAAGGTATTGGGTTGGGGTGAGGTGTGCTTGGATGATTCATTGAGGTCACCAGGTACACATCAGGTTAAAGGTTAAGTGAGGTAAACATAACATGTCCTTATTTCAGTTGCAAAGACAAGGTGGTTACAATCTGAAACCTAGTGTGGAGTTAAACATCAGACAAACAACTGATCTTAAGGAAATTAGTTGGAACTACAACAATTAACGTTTCGATACCGAGAACTATAAAGACAATAAAGTCGATAAAATAGATTCAAAGCAATATTTTATTTTGGTCACTAAGTGAATTGAGTTAAGTTGAGTTGAGCTAAGAACTAACATCACTGCACTCAGTTCATACCAATACACGCTCCGTCCCCTCGTTCAACAGCCAGCGAAGAGTCATTATTGAATTTAAACACAGAAGCCACAATTAATATGTTGCACGATTTAGACAGCCTGGCATATTTCGCTGCATTTCGCCAGGTGCACGCTGCAGTGTTATATATCATCTTCTTCTTCTTCTTCTTCTTCTTTAGCGTTCCGAGCCATTGAGGTTCTTTGCTGCAAATACAATCCGTCTCCATTCGTCTCTCTGGTGGACCTTCTCTTGCCAGTCGTTGATTCCAAGTGCTTGTAGGTCTGTACATGTATTATCTCTCCACCGCCTTTTTGGTCTACCTCGGGGTCTACGATCATTTATTTCCTGAGTGTAAGCGAGTTTTGTTTCCCTATTATCTTCCATTCTTTCTATATGCCCCAGCCATTGTAGTCTATTAGCCTTCATGATACCAGTGATTAGCGGGGACTTAAACAGATCATAAATGTCTTTGTTACTTCTTCTTTTCCACTCTCCACTTTGTGTATCCCTAATGGGTCCAAAGATGCGTCTTAAAATTTTGTTCTCAAAGGTTTGTAACAAGGCTTCGTCTCCTTTCGTTGTACTCCAGGTTTCAGAGCCATACAGCACAACTGGTCTGATCAGTGTTTTGTATATTGTGATTTTGGTGTTACGAGATAGCGCCTTTGATTTTAGTAGATGTTGTAGTGCATAGTATATCTTATTTCCAGAGTTGATTCTAGCTTGTATTTCTTCCCTTATGATGTTGGAGCAGTTGAAGATTGTACCCAGGTATTTGTATGTTTCCGTTCTTTTAATGGTCATATCATCTATTTGTATGTGGCCAGAGTTTCTAGCCATTCCGTCTCTTGAAATTACCATATATTCTGTCTTATCTTGGTTGATAACCAGCCCCATCTGTTGGGCTTTTCCCTTTAAGTGAGTCAATATTTCCAATGTCTTTTGTTCACTTTGCCCTATAATATCTATATCATCTGCATAACCAAGCAGCTTGGATGTTCCTCCAATTTCACATTCCTCCTTTACCTTCCTTACAACTTTCTCTAGAGCCAGATTGAAGAGTAGCGGCGATAGTGCATCACCCTGTTTCAAGCCAGATGTTATTTGGAAGGGGTCTGATTTCCTGCCTTTATATGTTACTATATTATAAGTATCTTCCATGCATAGTCTGGTCATGTTGATTAACTTCCTTGGTATTCCAAATTCCTGCATAGCATTCCATAGACTATTCCTATGGACACTATCATAAGCCTTTTTAAAATCCACAAAAATGTTATGGAGATCTCTTTTATATTCCCAATTTTTCTCGGCTATTTGTCGTAAGATAAATATCTGATCTATTGTTGATCTGTTTCATCTACGGTGAATAAATGAATGAATTGTTGCATATTTGAAATTACCATGGGAGATAACAGATGTTCCACATTGGAACAATACCCGTGACAATGTGTTTTAATTGTTTCAAGCGAATTATTTATTTATTCACTTCATGATCTTCCATTTCCCTGGTGTCCTTACATCGCTGCACACTGATCTTGAAGGAAATGCGTCGTACCTTCTTTTTTATTTCTTCCCTTGTTATGTTTTAATAAGCTGTGCTGTTATCATTATTTGATATTTCTTTTGCTGTTTGCTCTCTTCTCTATCTTATAAGCTCTAACGTGTAATTTAGTTTTAGTTTTAGTCGATGGATCAACATCACGGCACACGGGTGTAACCCATAAGTGCTCCGTTCTCCTCCTAACTCAAACCTGAGTTTGGAGAAGCTCAGCTCAGTGCACGAACTCCGTAGCACTGGCAAGGATCCTGAAATACTTTGGGTAGATTTTTAACTCGAAATTTTGCCCGGGCAGCGCCGTTAGGCTACTCTTTTTCGATTTCCAACTGTCAAGGGATTTTTTACTTGCGCAAAAATACACACGGGCGTCCGATCTCACTACCTAGAGACCAGGGGAAATTTTATTACTAGAAGTCCAGCGTGAAAAAATCCCGGTCCTCAAACCCGGGACCTCCAGCTCTAGAGGCGGACGCTGTACCTCGAGACCACGCAGCCCCTAACGTATAATTTGCTATCCAAATATTGTTTCATTGTTGTCGGCATTTTTGGCTGATATTATATCTCCAGCATGTTGATTAATTCACCCGGTGTAATTTCTTCTTGGGCTATAATCGGTATTTAGGACACTTTCTTCTTTACTTTTTGATATTCTTCTTGTAGTTTGCTGATGTCATAACTAACTTGTTTTTCGTTCTTTCGTCAGCTTGGTCTTACATCCCCCTCCCCCACAACAAAAACATACCTAGTCGAGGATTCAAAACAATTGCGGACGACCTGGAAGCAGGCCGTTTTGCGTTGATTTCATTGGTATGAGGCGTGGATCGTTCAGAAAGCAATGACAAGTTACTGAACGTAAACATTGCTTGGTAAAAAAAAAAAAAAATGCGGGTGTTGCTTGCTTGCTTGCTTGTGTTCGTTGGCTTGAGCTCCAACGCGAAGTCCTGTATGCCGGATGAAGACATCCTGTTGTCCAACATCAGTGTGATGTCATACAGGACCTGAGGTTTGCGTGAGTATCCGTTGTCCCATGTCTGGCTTATTGGTGTGCAGACTGGTCGTTCCTCGCCGTACAGGCAGACACTCTCCGACTTCGGAGGAATCGGCGATCCTACTGACTTTAGCCAGGACCCCGAAGGGACCTGTTGCCGAGGACGCGTCAATAGGTCTTGGCCAGTATATAACGCGGCCCTGGTGCCTTGGAAACACCTCTGCGTCCCATGCGGGTGTTGATTGTGACGTCCTGTAAATGACGTGCAAGCGAATGTTAATTGTTGTGAATAGCACTTATGGTCACCACCACAATCGGCACTCAGCAGTTGCCATATTTGTTTTCCATCGCTGTCAACTGTCATCTACTGCCTATAGTACCTTGCAGTGTAGGGCAGGGAAAGAAGGGGGGGGTCTTGAGACATGAGGAATTAAGGCCGCCTGGCTCAGTCGCCGCGAACTGTGCAGATTAGGATTTTATTTTTGCCCCCGACATAAAGAAATCCACACCTTACCGAGGATTCGAACCCGGGTCTCCCGAAGGAGAACCCAACATTCTTGGCCACTCGGCCAGCCGCTCCCATCTCCAAAGCTATTGCTGATTATTATATAGCCTCTTTGGTTTATGGTAGTGTCATCGGATGTTAAAAAAAGTTACTTGCATGACCTTTACAGGACGTGTCAGTCAACCCCAGTCTATTTGTGATTAACTAAGCAAGTTTACATTCAGTAGTTTGCCTTGCTTTCTGAACGACCGATGCTCGTACCACTGTATTATAACCGTCCCACTTACATACAGCTTTAGTTTCCGACGCGGTATGCGGGATTGCGAATCGCGTTCGTAAACTTGTCACCACGGCGCAGATGCGTTTGATAATGTCCTAGTAAATAGCTTTCTAGAATGTTGTCTAAACCTTGTTTTGCCTATCATAATTTCATTTTTAATGGAGACAGTTTTCATTTTATTCATTGCTCAATTTCTAATTCCTATAGGCTACCTGTCACCGCCGGCTCCCTAGTCTAGAGGTTACACGACTTCCTCCGTAATCTCGTATACTCTCGTAAGTAACGTGACGTTGCGCGAGAATCGGTAGCATTTCTCTCGGCATCGGTAACTTACGGGGTATGTGAGCCGGTCGATCAGAAAGCAATGGCAAACTACTGAGCGTAATCTTGCCAAAAAGATGCTAAAAGATGCTGATGTTGACAGCGATGCCCTGTAAAGGATATGCGAACACCCCCTCCCCCCCCCCCCCCCCCAAAAAAAAAAAATAAAATAAAATACCCGTCACCACAGCGACGATTCATCTGATAATGTCTTAGTAAATAGTAAAATAGCTTTCTAGAATGTTGTCTAAACCTTGTATTGGCTACCATTATTTCATTTTTAATGGAGACAGTTTTCATTGTATTCATTGCTCCATTTCTAATTCCTATACTTAACTATACTTATGTGTTCCAACCACCTGTTTTTTTGGTTTCCTGCTATTCTTTTCATGCCCACTTGAGCATTAAAATCTCAAATTATTTTCACGATGTCATTTTTTAAATTAACATTTTCTACAGAACTAAATATAGCATAGAATTCAACCATATGCCAACACACACATATCACCAGAAGCAACTTGCAGAAATACTAGTATAATGGAATGCGAGCCATACATTTAATTGAATCTAGACTAGTAGATTCGCAGCAACTGAAGCAACTCTAAGTGAAATTCAGATAATTTTGTGACGCATTTTAGGCCATTTCAAGTGGCATCATGTGTGCTAAGTTGGCTGCTGTGGCTTAGGGATAGTGAACACAAATTCACAATCCAGACATGTCGGGTTCGAAGTGAGCCACAGGCTATTTGATTGTCGATCGCTTTGTCTTGATTTTCACAAAAGCACTACTTACTGGACGCAAAATTGTCTAGAAAATCACAAATGACCAATAAATGCTAGGGTTGATTCAGGAGCTCTGTAAAGAACCAACCAACCAACCAACCAACCAACCAACCAACTAACTAACTAACCATTCGTACACTCATACTTAAGCTTTCCCATTTCAATTATTAGTCTATATTTTTCTGTTCTATATTGTTATTATGTTAACCCAGTATAATCAGATGTCTAGTTCTTTAAAGTGGCAACAACTTTGGAAAGAAATAGCTGAAAATAACAAATGCATAGGGCAAGGAGAAGCAGGCCTGAGAGGCTAGATCGAGAGGCGAGAGCCTTTTCATCAAGCAAGCAACTCTATCCCAGTTGCTTCATAATGAATAAATGCCTTCTGCCCAGGAGAACTGTTACACTAATCCAGTTTATTCCACTTGTCTCTGTATCTTCCCCAGTTCTATACACAGTCGTTTCCTGAAATTATTTTAAGACAGACATCAATTAAGGTTTAGTAATAAATCTCAGGTACAGACAACTAAATAAGAAGTGGGCGTGTCGCTTCCATCTGTGATTTTGTGGATCAATGTGACCTTTGACCTTGTCATTCTTCCGGCTCGCACCGACTGCGGTGACGTATCACACAAAAGTTGACTGTCAACCCGCTGTCGGTCTGGCTCAGCTAGTGGGAGGATTTTCTCAGGACATTCTCATTCTCATACAGCGGCGCTGAAATGCATTAACCACACGTTACAATACACAGACATTTTACGCTTAATAACAGAGGCGCGTGATTGTGTGTTTTAATTGTATATTCCAGGATGGTGGCAATGAAAAACATTTCGTTATTTGAAAAGGATGCTTTCACTTCTGCTGTCATTCTTCTAGTGGGAGACACTGGTTGTTGTCTGCTCATCCTAGACTAGATAATAATATAAATAGTGTCAATATATATACTGGCGCTGACAGAAGCGATAGTTTTGATACTCCATGTGTGTATGATATATAGGAAGCAGAATAGAATAGGTTGGTGTTGTATATTTTACTTTACTTTTGTGAAATATATCTTACCCAGAATCATTCAGTCGTCATGAGTTCATCAGAGCCTGTGTTCACTGCCCATAGTTCTTTCAGTCAACAGAATGGCGATGTTACTAGTAATAATACTAGCAGTAGCAGGTCTGTCAGAGCAACAATGGAGAGTATTAAATCTGTTCACGAAAATCCGTTTTATAAAAATTTTGGAATTAAGCATAGTGCCCCGCCGTATCCCCGACAGGTGAACAGAGCAGTGGTTTCTGAAGAGGTCAGGCAGGTGAGTTCAAACGGTCGGTCTTCGTCTGTTGATGATGATATAGGTGAATATCGTCCCGGTTCTGGGTATGTGCACAAGCTGCTAGATAAATTTTCATCACTAACTGCTCGGGAAGAGCAGGTTATTCCTATACACCATTTGAAGAGGTCTTCAAGCCTTGATGAACTACCTGTGGAAAATGAAGCGGGGAAAGACAGTGTCGTCATATCTAGAACTGTTGGTATGGGTTATGAGAAGCCATCGTTTTTGTCAGCAGCTAAATTGTCACATAGAGCTAGAAGTATAGAAGGTTTGAATCATAGCCATCATAAGTCCAATCATGGCATCCCTGTCTCCCATCAACATGTTGACACAAAATGGGGAATGGACAAGCAGCCATTTACCCACAAGTTTCAAAGAGATTCTCAGGTTGTTGCTCCAGATGTAGATCATGTCAATGATGACATTGAAAGCATGAAGTCGGCTGCGTTACTTGAAAATTTTGACGAGGATGACAGGTATGATGAAACTGCAACAGTTGTGAGCAGCCATGAGGCAGTTCTTCCTGATGAACTCCCTAAACCAAATACAGTTCTCACAGTACGTAACATTTTTGAAAATGCAGCTTCAGGAAGTGTACTGTATACAAGAAGACAGAGATCAGACTCACCATCATTTGTATCCATTCAGTCAGTAAAACCTGTCTTGTCACCACTTCAGGCATCACATATTTCTGTATCAAGTCAAGAATTTGGTTTGAATCGAACAAGTTCACGCAGTTCTTCACCTCTAGCATCACCAAAACACACTAGTGATACTCATGCCAAACCTATTTCACTGCCAACTAGTTCTAGTCTTTCAAAGGCAGAAAATGTCAGGCACACATCAGATTCAGATTTGCTGTCTAGATCACATGTTCAGAGGTCAGTGACCACCACTTCTAGCATCTCTGGGATGAGCATTTCAAGACCGCAGACGTCATCACCATCACCATATCGCACTAACGCTAGTCCTACATCACCATCTGCTTTCAGCCCGATAGCAGCCACCGAGGGCAGATTGTTCCGATTTGACAGAGAAAGTAGTTTGGAAGCTGTTGGCACTTCTGACAGTCTTCATACTTCTTCACCTAGTGCACCCAGTGTCACAGCAACAGTTACAGCTATGCAGCTGTACTCTTCAGCCATATCCAGCAATAAGAAATCCAGTCATGCAATTAGTAGCTCTTCCTTCAGAGATAAGCTTGAAGATGGCAAGCATTATGAACATCCTGTAATGATATTTTCAAAGTCAAATCTAAGTCCAAAAAAGAGTAATTCACAGAGAATTAGAGATTACACACCACTCAGTGATGAGGTTGATACTATTAATGAAGAAATTGAGCAGATAAGAGATGCCAGCCATTCAAAAAAAGAGAAAATAAATGCTGAAGCTAATGATTATGCTCTTTCAGCGTTCGAGACAACAAACACAGTTTTGTCTCAAAAAAGAATTTTTGAACCAGGAAATAACATTTCTGTTAAAAATACATCTAACCAAAGCAAATCAGTGCCTATAAGAAATCAGACAATGGTAGAAGTTAAAAGTAGCCCCAAAAATGTAGCGGACCATGAAAGGTCACAGTTAGAAGATAAGTCAAAAAATGTAGTAGCAATAGATGTCTTCAGCAGTGTACCTATCAAAAAGTCAAGTGTGAGGAAGCCTGAATCATCTGCCTCTTCAGAACCTCAGCCCATGCCACTTGTCAATAATGTTAAAGACAGTAAAAAACGTGTTACTTTTGCAGCAATTCCAATAGATGATGAAAAACCTGCCAGTCGTTCATCAGATGGCATAACTACCAGTCAAGAGTTAATATCAGATGCTCACGACGACACAGATCGATCACACCCAAAGGAATCAGCTGCATTGAAAGAAGAGCCTCAAAATATTAGTACAGAGGATGGTGATTCCAAAGAACAGCCAATTAAAGGTATCCCCAGCATAGTTGCTCAGCGGTTGAAGAAGCAGCATTTTGACCCAAGTCAGGTTGCTGAAGACGTTCTTAGTTCATCTGATGCCAGTGATGAAGCTTCTAGAAAACATCATGGCTCAGCAGGAGGGAAAGCCGCAGGTTCAAGTACTAATGTAAATGACTCTCTTAGCAATGAAATTGAACATGAAATTTCAACCGTCCGAAAAAAAATGGAAGAAAGTCGTTCCAAATCTGCTGGACTAGTACCCATTTTTGATAGCAGCCAATTGTCAAAGAAACGAAAAGAGAAGAACAAGCAGCAAGCTTCAGCATTGGAAGAACTTGTTCCTGCTTTGGATCTTTCTGGAATTACAGGTGACCGGGCCACGGAGTATGAGCCCCAGCATAAGAAAATTGCGCCTTGCAACATTGTCTTTGTTGGGGAAAATGCATCAACTTCAAGATCATTGTTGACTAAACAGCGGAAAATCAAGGTAATGTGCTTCAGTGCTCTGTTTACATGTAATGAAAGTGTGGTTTTTATGTGTGTATGTAAGTAATAATGTGAGTAAAATAGCTGGCCAAGGGGTTACAGATGCAGTTCGTAATCCTGCATACCGCTTTGAAACACAGCTGTGTGCGATTTGGCAGCAGAACGCCTTGCGTTCATTTTTATCAAATGGTATGGCTACCGACCATTCAGAAATCAGTGGCAAACTACTGAACGTAGACTTGCTAAGAGATCACAAACAGAAAAAAAAAAAAATTCTGTTAAAACGTCCTGTTAAAGGATATGCAACTAACTTTTTTTGTATGCAAGTGCAACAAAACATAGTTATTGATGCATTAGCTTTTTAATACAGTGGTAATGGGTTCCATGTTAATCACTGTTGGAAGTATGATGTGTTTTCTGAACAGTGCAACTATAGGTCAGAGGGTTAAAGACAAGATGCTTGACTTCATTGCACTGGGTTTTACCCCAACTGGCTCAGCCTCTCTCCACAGAAAGCCTGGCTGCTGACCTAGAGGATTGCATAAAGCATGAACTTTGTAGCTACAGCAATGATTCCAGGGGATGCCAGAACAATTGCGCTAGTGGCTGGACCGATGCAGTCCAAAAATGAACTTATGACCTTTAGAGTGGGAGGTAGATGGCTCGAACGCTTCGCCAAGACCCCCGATGCAGCTCTGAGATCGACCAAGCCCTTTTAATGGGTACAAATCATTTTGAGACATTTCTGACTATTTTTGGGCATAAAAGGTGGCGAGGAAAGGTGATGGTCACCCACTTTTTTTATACAACAGTCCAGTTTATGTGAAGACCTAATACTTCACAATCCTGGCCACTCTGGGATTACCTTTAATTTGCAATGTAATAACTGAGTTGTGGTGCCACAGTGTATAGTGCAATGGCAGACCATTACAGGTTTGGTCTCAGTATTCAGTTGGAGCATGCCCCTGACCATATATCTCTTGTTGCTCTCTACTTGGAGAGCCATGGTATTGCCGTGGTTAGCACGATTTATGCCAGTGGTCAGTGTTTGAATCCCCAAAGAGGTGCATTTTAATAAATATAACCAGGACTGCAGGTCTATGCAGCCAGGAGACCAGGGAGTCTCTGTGGGAGACAGGAGAATTTCTGGAAAGTAAAGGCAGCTGACATGACATTGACCACATCAGCCATCGAGTGGCAGTTAGTCTATAAACATATGAAGCTAGCACCATATGCTTAAACAGTTAGTCTATAAACATATGAAGCTAACACCATGTGCTCAAACAGTTAGTCTATAAACATATGAAGCTAGCACCATGTGCTCAAACAGTTAGTCTATAAACATATGAAGCTAGCACCATATGCTCAAACAGTTAGTCTATAAACATATGAAGCTAGCACCATATGCTCAAACAGTTAGTCTATAAACATATAAAGCTAGCACCATATGCTCAAACAGTTAGTCTATAAACATATGAAGCTAGCACCATATGCTCAAACAGTTAGTCTATAAACATATAAAGCTAGCACCATATGCTCAAACAGTTAGTCTATAAACATATGAAGCTAGCACCATATGCTCAAACAGTTAGTCTATAAACATATGAAGCTAGCACCATATGCTCAAACAGTTAGTCTATAAACATATGAAGCTAGCACCATATGCTCAAACAGTTAGTCTATAAACATATAAAGCTAGCACCATATGCTCAAACAGTTAGTCTATAAACATATGAAGCTAGCACCATATGCTCAAACAGTTAGTCTATAAACATATAAAGCTAGCACCATATGCTCAAACAGTTAGTCTATAAACATATGAACCTAGCACCATATGCTCAAACAGTTAGTCTATAAACATATGAAGCTAGCACCATATGCTCAAACAGTTAGTCTATAAACATATGAAGCTAACACCATATGCTCAAACAGTTAGTCTATAAACATATGAAGCTAACACCATATGCTCAAACAGTTAGTCTATAAACATATGAAGCTAGCACCATGTGCTCAAACAGTTAGTCTATAAACATATGAAGCTAACACCATATGCTTAAACAGTTAGTCTATAAACATATGAAGCTAACACCATATGCTCAAACAGTTAGTCTATAAACATATGAAGCTAGCACCATGTGCTCAAACAGTTAGTCTATAAACATATGAAGCTAGCACCATGTGCTCAAACAGTTAGTCTATAAACATATAAAGCTAGCACCATGTGCTCAAACAGTTAGTCTATAAACATATAAAGCTATCACCATATGCTCAAACAGTTAGTCTATAAACATATGAAGCTAGCACCATATGCTCAATGCACTTCAAGGCTTGGAAAGTTTAAAAAAAAAAATTTACACACAGTTATGGGATCCAAACAGCCTCTGATAATTAGTAAAATAGTATTCTTTGGAATTGTTGGGAATTAAAAGAGAGTTGATGAAAGAAATAAAAAAGAGGCAAGTGAAATATTTCGGCCACATTAAAACACAACACTCGTATAAATACCATATTGGAGGGCAAGATTGAGGGCAAGTGAGCAAGAGGTAGACAACAATACAAGTGGAAATATAACATCAAGAGATGGACAAACATCAGTCTGGCAGAATGTACAGTTAAGGTGAGAGACAGTGTTGGAGATCCATTGCAGCCAACCTTCATTGTGGAGACGACACCTGATTGATTGATTGCTTGACTCTTAGGGAATTAAAAGTGAAGAGAAGAGATTGTGATCATGCTATCTCATAATGGTATTACCTGGTTTGTGGGGTTCATATTATTTCACACTTTGACTGTAGTATCTACCTTGAGATGCTAGTACTTGTTGAACTACATGCTTTTCTTTCAGATTTGTTGAAGGAGGTTCTTCCTGATTTGTTCAGAAAGGATTGTTGGATATGTTCAGTTTAGTTTGTTAGTTTAGTTTAGTCGATGGATCAACATCACGGCACACGGGTGCAACCCATAAGTGCTCCGTTCTCCTCTTAACTCAAACCTGAATCTGGAGAAACTCAGCTCAGTGCACAAACTCCGTAGCACCGGCGAGGATCCTGAAATACTTTGGGTAGATTTTTAACTCAAAATTTTGCCAGGGCAGCGCCGTTAGGCTACTCTTTTTCGATTTCCAACTGCCAAGGGATTTTTTACGTGCGCAACAATACACGCGGGCATCCGATCTCACTACCCAGAGACCAGGGGAAATTTTATTACTAGAAGTCCACGTGAAATAAATCCCGGTCCTCACCGTGTCTCAAACCCGGGACCTCCAGCATTCGAGGCGGACACCATACTTCGAGACCACGCAGCCTCCTGTTGGATATGTTCAGTCCATTTATAGAAAAGCTGTGATATATGCACTGTTTGGTGGAAAACATTCACCTTCCCCACCAGATTTGCCTTCTTGCTTCAAATCTTTCTTTCTCTGTAAGAATTCGTAATTTGTTTCCAAGATCGCAGCTTGATGTATAGTCTTGGTTAGCTTAAATGTTAGTTATACTGTGATTCTAAAAGTAGTGTCTGTTGCCTTCTCTTTCTTCACTTTCCTTTCTTCCCAGATTTGCCAAACTCACAGTATTTTAACTGTTGCATTTTTTATAACCATGTTCAGTGAGTGAGAGAGTCAATAGCACACCTCCCCTGTGTATTAGAGGGACCAGAAAAGAAAGTAAAGATTACACATATTGTAACACCATCGTTTAACCTTTACACCTCCCCTGTGTATTAGAGGGACCAGAAAAGAAAGTAAAGTTACACATATTGTAACACCATCGTTTAACAAGCGTATTATAAGAGGTTGCTAAGGAAGTTTAGCATGAGGCTGGAAATTGTATCATGTTGAAAATCCTAGCTGAAAAATACAACAAACCATGAACATCATCATCATCATGTGCAGTGCCAGCTGGCATGGGTGTTCATGTCTGTCCACAGATCTCTGTAAGAATGTATTGATTTTTTGCTCTGGCCATGCGGAAGTGCGGGGGAATGAACAAGCTGATAGGCTGGCAGGGAATACACCTCTTGGTGGTTGATTACCTATGGACAAGGGAGAGGTGGTAGTGCACCTGAGGGACCAGGTGGAGAAGGTGGAGGAACAGACTGAGAACCTGTATGTGGAAAGGATGAGATTGCGGAGGATTGGCAGGGGTTCTGATAGAATCTCAAAACTGAGAGGGAAGACCAGGAGAACTTTCAATCAGCTAGCGATGGGAATGATTAGTAGTGTGACTCTTTGCTGGCTGTTGAATGGGGGGAACGAAGCGCATATGAGAATATCCTTAGTGCAGTGATGTCGGTTCTTAGCTCAACTCATCTCAACTCTCTGTCTCTGGTGTTCTGAATCAACTCTGTTGATATTTCACCATGCCAGCATAATTTCTCTTGATCTACCTCTGCTTCTTTTCCCACTTATTTTTTTTTCTAGTTGTCACAATATTTTCCAGTGCCTCTCTTCTCATCACATGACTAAAGAACGCTGTTTGTCTTTTTTTTATAGTTGTACATATGTTCTTCCTCCCCACGACGCTTGACGGCAGAAGTGGAAGATGATGATGATGATATATGTTCACCAGTCTCTGTGTCTAAGAGCTTGCGAATGTGGTTTGTGAGTCCGTATACCCAGGTTTGAAACACAGCGGTGCTGGTTTTTTCGAAAAAGGTATAAGAGCCGGTCGTTCAGAAAGCAATGGAAAACTACTGAGCGTAAAATTTGCCTAGGAATCACGAACAGCGAAAATGCTGTGAAGGACATGCAAATTAATTTTTATATAATGTTCTAGTTTTATAAGCCTCTGCCAAGCAGTCCATGGTATTCACAACATTCGTCTCAGGAACCACATCTCCATTGCTTCTAAGTTCTTCCTAATTTATTGATTTATATTCCAAGATTCACTACCATTCAGCAGAACAGGTTTTATATATATGTTTCAGCACTCTCTTTTCCATGAATAGGTCTTCAGAAAAAAAAATTAATTATGAAAACAAAGAAAGATTAAAGGCTTTGTGGAGAAAGTTTGTGTCTGGAATGCCAACTGATTTTTGTCACCAAAGAAAAACTACCAGAGATAGCAAAGGATATGATATCTTGGCATCCCCTCTGCTATGTGTCCACCGTGACGAGGTAGAGGGGCTTGTGTGTTCCAATGACCCCAAGAACTATGCCGACGGTAGCACAGCTACTGGTAGGGTCACCCATGTCGGACAGGTCAAGGGAGAGGGACCAGACGAAGAGACACACAAACCTGCTGCCTTGTAGGTAGACTGGGGACAGTCAAAGGCTAGGGAAAGCACCCCAAAAAATGCTTGTCGAAATCGGATGCACTGAGCCACAGGCTTGACAAAGTAGTGCAATGTAACTTAATTAATGATGTCACAAATCAAAATTAATCGTTATGGTGCTAATCCCGTGAAGTCCCATCAAGCGTGATAGTGCCGGGCCCCCTGCCTCGAGGGGGTCCACCCATGACTACTGGTGATCACCTTCCCCTGTGCTGTGGAGTCAAGGCACAGAGGAGTAGGTTAAGAGCTATTGACCAAATACCCCGGACACTCAACATACTACAGTGGAATGCCGAAGGAGTTTATAACAAGAAAGTCTCCCTAACACAGCGTCTTCATAAAGATAGAATAGATGTGGCATGCATTCAAGAGACACATCTCAACGCCAATCGCAAATTCTCAGTCAGATGATATCAGGCAACACGTTTCGATTGCGAAGGACACAAAGGAGGAGTTCTAATACTTACACGAAATACAATACCTTGCAGCGAAGAATCTGTGATCTCTGACAACCAAATGGAAATTATAGGTGTTGATATAGGGATAAAGGACGTGAAAATAAGAATTTACAATCTGTATAGCCCAGCGGATAAGGACCTTACACTCTCAAACATGAATATAACTGACACAAACTGCATCATTGTCGGAGACTTTAATAGCCGTTCAGAAAGATGGGGATACCCAGATACTGACAAAAGAGGAGATGAAGTGGAGGACTGGGAAATAGATTCAAATTTCCATCTACTCAATAAAGCGGATGACACACCGAGCTTCTACTCCAGAAGATGATTTACCACTTCTACTCCAGACTTAGCTTTCTGCACAGGAGACATCCTCCACAAAATCGATCGCCATGTGCTTGACCAATTAGCAGGTAGTGACCACAGACCAATAAAGCTTGTAATGAGTATGGAGTATGTTCCACAGGAGCAAAAGCCTTTGCCCCGATGGAATTACAAACGAGCAGATTGGGACAGATTTGCCATACTAACAGACAAATATTATGAAAACATAAATACACGATATGGCAACATGAAGAAAATGGTGGAAAGTCTAAACAGAGCAATAATACAGGCGGCCACTGAGTCTATTCCGAGAGGAGAGAGGAAAAATTACAAACCATACTGGACTGAAGAACTACAAATTTTGGAGGACAAAGTTGAAGATGAAAGGAAGACAGCAGAGAGAGAACAAACAACTGAAGCGAACATCTCTCTCAAAGCCATCTCAGCAAAATATAAAAGAACAGTCAATCAAACAACAAGAGATTGTTGGAGGGAAAAAACAGAAAACCTGAATTTTGACAGGAATGGAAACAAACTATGGAAACTAGTAAAAGCCATGAACAATGAAGGACCTGGAAACAAACATATAACAATTAAACAAGGAGATGCCTTGCTGACAGGAAAAAAGGCTGCAAATGCACTAATGGAACACTATGCCAGTGCAAACCACATTGATATTACAATCGAACAGAAGAAAGCAATCAAAGATGGGTTTAGTCTGAGTTTGTTTGTCATGAGTTTTTACACATGCAAATTAAGACTGTATACATCATCATCATCACCTCTGAAGTCAGAGTGGGTTCACCTGATGGCAAGGAACACTGTTAATAGGGAAACCTAATCCACACGCAAAATTGAGTCCAACACTACTAGAAGTAGTGTGTATGGACAATGCTTGGTTCAAATTGAGTGAGTGGCCCCCCCCCCCCCCCCCCAAAAAAAAAAAAAATAAAATAAAATCATCAAGTATCATCAAGGAGTGCGGACAGTTGTATTCCTCTATAAACATAACATATGTTCTCTGTGTTCTTTATAAGTTAGACCGCAGATTATCTTCCTTGCCTCTGTGTCAACCCATCTAATGTTTTTTTTTACTCTGTCAACCTCTTTCTTTAACACTTTGAATTTCTTGGTTTTCACAACATATAGTTTTACCAAAATTGACAATTGTCTTGTTCTGATGTGGGAAATCAACTGTCTTTGTGAAATGGCTTCTTGCAGAACTTGGACATTGGTCTTCTTAGCCATCCATCAGATTCTTAGCATTCTACATAGACACAATATCTCTGTGTCTCTAGTTTCTTTCGACTCTCCTTATTCAGTGTCTGTAATTGATAGTCTTGCAATAGTGTGGGTAGTATATGAGATCCTAAAACTTGTTTTAGTTTTCCATGGACAGGGATAATTTACCCAGACTATTCTTCATCTGATCTGTTGTTATCATTGACCTGATTGACTGATTGATCTAGGAACCGACATCACAGCATTCAGGGGCATTCCCATAGGCGCTCTGTCCCCATCCTCAGCAGCCAGTGAAGAGTTCCAACATCATTGACCTTAGATAATGTAATTTCTCCACTTGTTTCAGTGTTATCCCATTGCTGTGAATGTATATTCTGGTAGCCTTGTTTTCTTGTCATTACCATTACATATATGTATATATAGTAGACAAAGATATGATTGATTGATTTCTTTTTGTTTTGACTGCTACGAGTAGGCATAGTTATAAAAACAACAAGACGTAGTCTTGTTTGTTACCGTTGAGCTCAACATCATTATATTTATCCCCACATTGCTTAATTTAGTTTTTGGTCCCAGGCAGTTACTGCTTGCAAGTAAGACACTCTTGAACATTAAGTTTCTGATCTGTACAGCTGTGGGGTTGACCCACCTTACTGAACACCCCACCACTCCAGAGACCCATAGTGATAATACATTGTAATTTCAAACTCATATAATCACTCATTTTGTAAAGGTAATACCTTGTTCAATCCTGCTAGATTATAGAAACAGTCGGAGTGGGTTCGCCTGATGGCGAGGGACTCTGGTAATAGAGAAAGGTAATCCACACCTAAAATTGAGTCCAGTGCACTAGAAGTAGTAACGTATATATGAACTACGTTTAAGTTCAAAGTGAGCTGAACATCCACACAAAAAAATATCCTCAAATGCTTTGCTGACTGGCAGTGTGCGATTATGCTTGTCACATCCTGCAAGCTCCAGCAGGCATTTGTTATGATTTATTAGTTCGTGTGCTGGCACTAACTCATGCCGTAAAACAAGACTCAGAATTTTCTCTTGTACCTTCATCTGTCTCTCTTTCCACATATCTTTCCAGTTGTCACTTATTCCAGTTTTTGTCATCTCATAATGTGGCCAAAAATGATGACCGCCACTTTGTGATGTTTGATTGTTTGTCATAAGTTGTCTCTGTGTCCTTGCTTCTTTCACAACATTTAGATTACTCGTTTTGGCTTTCCAAGAAATGTTCAGCATTCTTCTATAAAACCACATCTCTAAAGCTTGTATGGATTTCTTTGCTTGTTTAATGTTTACTAATACTAATAATTCTTATGATGCACAGTGTCTACTATTTTATGATCTGAAATAACAGTTAACATTATTTGTTCCATACATGGGTTGAACGTATTATTACTTTTAAGCCAAGAGGCAGAGAAGGAAACTTTGCTTATAAAGATAAAAAGATAAACATGATTGCTTATCAAAGTGATTATTTTTATTCGTGCATTTTTAACAAACGTGAAGAAATTAAATAAATGACTAGATTTTAAAAAAAAATGCAGCTGGAAGAAACCAGGAGGAAATTAGTTGATATTAGAGAACACGAGAAAACGGAAAGAAATGAACACTACAGCCTACAGGCGCGCCTGAATCGAAATCAATCTATACGAAAGTGAAAGTACGTTTCTTCCTTTAGTGAGGTGATGGCATCATTTGAAATCGACATGTGTGAATGTGTCACTTCTCTTTCTTTCTTTCTCTTTCTTCTTCCCCACCCCTTCTTTAAGCTTTCTATGAGTGTCGTTCAATACCTATGACCGTATTAGTGAAGGAATAAAATGTGTGACATATTATTGTCCAGTATATGTCATAATAATTGACTCACCCTGTCCATTCAACCTTTAGCAACATGGCATGTCTATTGATTATATTCAGGCTATTGAATTATCCGCCGCCTTCCCGCAGATATGCCTGGCATTTTAACGCCATATTTAAACAACACTGACACCATTGTTTAACCGTTAGCGAGTCCTTGTGCTTTCGTTTAGTTTCATTTCTGGTTGAATTTGAAACCATATGTTGCCACTTTGGGCGGTCGTGAGCTAGGTATCAATAGATAGTCGTTATATTTGCATTTCTTAAGACCTGTTTGCAATTGTGAAATCACGCAAACTGCAGTGAGATGTCGTATGCCAAGAATAACTGAAATGTTCAATGGTATGCTTGTTGGAACAGTCCCAATTCAACTTTTTTCTTCTTCGTCTCCTTTTGTCTTTCATCTCGGAATGGATCTTTGGCTGTCGGCCAAACGATGTGTAGATTTGTTTATCATTGGTTGGCTTTTGTAACATAAAGTTTTCTACAGGGTGAGGTAACCAATCCTCCTTAGTCACATCTTACGGCATGTTTGGTTGTTTAGAATGTTATGCTGTTCTCTGCTTCTTTTGCCCTTATGGGTCCTGGTAACACGGTAACACACCAGTGAATTCCAATACTGCGTAGGTAATATTAGAATATGGGCATGGAAAGCTGTGGTTTGGAGGAAAAAAAAAAGGGAGGGGAGGATATATATATATATATATATATATATATATATATATATATATATATATATATATATATATATATATATATATATATAGAGAGAGAGAGAGAGAGAGAGAGGCACCTCACTAGCAAACGGAGAAATATCGGACCACCTGTGTGACTATAAACGACATTCACACAAGTCAGTTCCACATGACGCCCTCACCTCACTAAAGGAAGAAATATACTTTGCCTTTCATAGTTGCATAAATAAACACACACAGTATTATTTGGTTCTCACAGAAGGAGAAGAAGGAAGCAGAGACTAGAGGACGCACTAGACAACATAAAATTTGAAAGCTATAGTAGTAAAGATTAGAGGACGCACAAGATAACATAAAATTTGAAAGCTATAGTTACCGATACCGGTCGGTAACTATACTACTATAGCTTTCAAATTTTATGTTGTCTAGTGCGTCCTCTAGTCTCTGCTTCCTTCTTCTCCTTCTGTGAGCGCCAAACAATACTATGTCTGTTTATTTATGTAACTGTCTCAGTGGCCTCAACGGGTTCCCCAATTGATTTGACTTCTGTACAACGAGACTAAAAAATCAATCAATCAATCAATCAGTCAATCATGTGCCATGCCGGAAAGCGTGGGCGGTCATGACTCGCCATTTCACTCGATCACCATAGTCGTGGATCAGCTCAATGTTCCTGTCTCGTCCATGCCATGTGACCAAGCCATCCAGGTATTTTCCTCTCGGTCTTCCTCTTGGTCTGTTCCCTTCGATCTTGCCAGTAGTTACTAAGTTCTCTAATTCATTTCTTCTCATAACATGTCCAAAAAATTTTGACTATCTACGTCTAATTTCTCTAATCAATTTACGATTTTCATTTGTCTCATGCAGTATTTGATCATTGGTTTTTGTATCTGTCCATGGTATTATTTTGCATTTTCCTCAGAAACCACATTTCTGCAGCCATCTAAAAAGCATTGGTTAAATACAGGGGGGACATATCATACAGTGTACAGTGGGGCCTTAGGACGGGAGGGGATGGTGTATGAATGGCAGTGCCCTGTTCCTGTGGTAATGTTGGGAATGACGTATGACATGAGTAGCTTTAAATACAGTTTAATCATCTATGCCCAACCAATATTTTAAGTTAATAATGGCCGCGTTGGCAGCGAAGAATATCTCCGTTCGTCTTTGAAGTTTCTCCCTTTCAGCCAACTGGCTTGCTATGTTTTGTGTGTGGTTTGCTTTTTTATCTGAACCGCGTGCCACTTCAAGTGGCTTGTCGTAAAGGCCACATTTTATGTTTTGATTAAAGAATGCCCGTGTAAAGAAACTCTCTTATGTTTTCACAACAAAAAATATACCATCATCATTATCATAATCGTGAGCCATGACCGTTGCAGAATTTCGCTCCCATCACGGTCGCTGAGAAGATTCTCGATCTATTTCCAGTTCCCCTGCCCCTTACATTTTCATGCACGACTGTGTGTCTTCAATGTCATGTGAATATCCTAATGGTGGTTAACTCCTGCCACTTCTTTCAGGAACAATGCACCTCCCCCTTCTCTCGCTCTCCCCCTCCCCGCTGTGTTCTCCCCTCGAAATAACTGGTGTTTTTATATAGTATACCTAGGGGGAAAAAAAGATTTTTAAATGTTAGAGCTGGGGTGGGCAAACTGTTTGTGCGTAGGGCCACATTGACGAATGTAAAGTTTTTTTTTTTTTTTTTGGGGGGGGGGGGGGGGGGGGAGGGGCATATATGTTATGTCCACTTTGTTTACAGCAACCTGTCACAATAACTTGTCAACACGTCTGACCACAGTTCTCCTTGATAAAGTAATGTTATCAAAATTGTTTGTTGTTGTTGTTGTTGTTGTTGTTGTTGTTGTTGTTGTTGTTGTTCTGGACACATAATGTTTCTGCATCTAGTAAACATTCTTTGATGAACTCGCCATCAGAAATTGGCTTGTTCTATTTTACAATTCTGTGTGACAGCACAAGATTAGCTTCCGTTGCAGCATCTTGAATTAAAGATTGTTTAGTGAAAACAGTTTGCTGTTTCTCCAAAGTTTTCACCAACTCCAGGCATTTCCTTTCCCTCTCTTCGGTTGTTAAATTGTATCCGAAATCGGAATATTTTGTTGGATAATGTCTTTTTAAATTGCACTAATTGAAGACAGCCACTGACTCACGATACAACATTCAAGCTGATTTGCTACCAACTTTTATAAAACAGTACTTAGTTGTCCATTCATCATTAAAAACACAGCATTCATTTTCACTCTTAGGTTTTTTTTTTTTAGTGACACTCATAGTGATTTTTTAAATAAAATTCTAACAGTTAGAATTTTACAAAACTTTAAAAAGAAAATGAAAAAAAAAAAAAAAAAAAAAAAATTAAATAAACTCAGACTAAATCTCAGAAATATATCAAGACTAATACAGCAAATACATTAATGTGAACATTGTAAATGTGGAAATAATTTATAACAGCAAAACACTTTTCAATTTAATATTTTATTGCAAAATAAATAATTTTATTCACCGGAGACATATCTGTTTTTTTTCATTTAAAAAAAATCATCCATATTAATCTTTTACATGTCGATAAATATGTCTCTATATTAAAATCGACAAATTCGCATTTTAGCATTACACTGCAAAGGTCAAGGACTGTTTACGAAAACAGAAAATTAGAAAGAAATGTTATCAAAAATATTAAAATAATCATATCGGTACATGCAATTCTGTAAAATTCAACAAAATAACTTAAAAAACAAAGTACACATTTTTATTTCTAAGCGCCCTCGAGGGCCGCATAATATCTGTTGCCGGGCCGCAGTTTGCCCACCCTTCTGCTAGAGGATCCCCTTAATTTCCCCGGGTTTTATCACAAATGGCTCCATGTCCTTCCAAGGGATGGCCTGCCGAAAGCGTCGCACAAAGCACGAGCTCTGTAGCTCCAGCGATGATCCACCCGAGTTACCGAGAAAATTGTACTTGTGAGCCGAATGACGGAGTCCAGAATGGAACCCACAACTTTCGGAGCGCGTTGCAGAGGATTAAGCATTTCACCATGGGGCTCTCATGATATATACCTGAACGAAATTGTAGTTAATTTTTTAACTCATTCAGCACAGGGAGCTGCCGCAGCAAATTACGAAGAAGGAAAGTGATCACTATGAAAAGACACCAGTACATTACTTTCAAAGTGGCTAATCCACAATGATAGTGACTACAGTGACATATTTATTTAGTATGTGTTGGCCAACTGTAGAGTACGAAAGCAAATAATGTGACTGATAGGATTCATAGGAATAAGTCGATGACACATCACGTCTGGCTTGGGGCTGTAGGAGTTAAAGACCGAGAGAGCCTTATTTAGGTCGATCGCCCAGACTTGTTCTGTGCAGACATTTTCCCCCATAACAGCAGTCCTTCCAAATGTATCTCTATCATAAGCCAGATGTCCTGCGCCCCCCACCCCCCCCCCCCCCCCCGTTGCTGTGACGTAAATTGTCTGAAACATTTTAAATTTATGTTGAGGTCATCTCCGTTTCCACGGTACGCCTTCCTCCATAATTATCTTTGCCGGGCATTCGTGTCTTTCTACATGCTCACAACATTATATTTTCCTCAGCTTTGTGTAAATAACCAATCTTTTTTTTTTCGGTGCTCAGTTGGCGCTGGCTAGATATGTTGGTTCTCTTCTTCACTCCAGGAGTTTTAGATACTCTTCCATGACACTTGCATTCAGTGGCGCCTATAAGCTATTCGGCTGATTAGTTAATACATCTCAGCTGCACACTGTAACTGTTATGTTGTGGGTAGGGTTTCTGTTTGTGACAAGGGCTTAACCTGCAGAATCTTTATAATGTCCAACTGCCGAGCGATTTTTAACGTGCTGACGGAACCTCATACTAACCCCCCCCCCCCCCCCCCCCCCGCCCGCCCCTTTCTTCTGCTTCTTCCTTCTATCGAGGAGGCCATATATCCGACCGATCCACTTCTCATAAATGTATGTCATCGTTGGGGTTATCCATGAGAAGAAATGCTGTCCTCAACTGAATTCACACCCGGTGCATATAGTTTGGGAACCGTTGTAGCTGAGTGGCTAGAAACTCGCTTGCCGGTCTGGTGGTAGTGGGTTCGAACTGCATCGGGGCAGATTCGGATTTTTTTTTTTTAAATGGACCTGTTTTACCCAGATGGACCCAGTCTAAAATGGGTGTCAGAAAATATTTTGGGAAGCAAAGGCTGCCGGTGTGATATTGACACATCACCTACACAGTGTCGTTTGGTCTACAAATATGGGTCGAGCACCATATGCCCATTGCTCAGAACCTCGTTATATTTTTCATGAAGCCCATAATCGGGCACTCTCACGATGTTTATACTTCACCTCGACATCACAAGGTACAAGAGGAACACGATGAGATGAGAGATGAGATGAGATGAGTAGTCTCCATCATGATGTGGCTGGCCAACCAGCGTGGCCTATCTGTGTTCTCCACATCGCGTGTGACTCCAATAGAATGCCATTTCATGTGCTGATATATTTTTTCCCCTCCAAAAGCCATTACGAATATATGTTGAGTCAAGTATGACTCAGGTGTATTGTTTGCTAATTGCCATTGTTCTGTGATGAGATTCCGACGGTAAAATGCAGACTGCTCATTTGTGGTAGGGTATGCTGACCTGTGGCAAAAATGAACTTCAAACCGGGTCTCTTCGCCCACAAGCACTAATGTTTTATCCATCGTAGGAGTCCTGCCACACTGCAGGCACGCAGAATCCCTGTAAAGAACTTAAGACAACAGTGTAGCGTAGGGCCGACAGGTGGTTTAAACACCTTGCTGTAAATAGTTACGGAAGGGATTGAGCGTGCTCTTCACAGCCATGTTTGCCGTGCAGTCAGACGTTCACGGATGGAATGTTGGTAGTGATGCTGGAAATTACCTCAACAGTTAAGACGCACACTCAACTCGTTATTGGAAGTAATAGACATTTAACAGTGTTCTGCCATGTTTAGTCTGCTTGATAACACCGGTTGCATTTGAGATATTTATGCCGCGCCTTTCTTTTGATGATTTTTGATGTGCATATCTTTTTATATTTTAAAAGGCGTGAATCTGTTGATGACTTTGGTTTCTTTTGGCCTTATAAATTAATTGTAGCCATTTCAATGAGGCCAGCACATTTCAGTTTCCTGTTTCGTTGCATGTTGTTGCTTCGTTGTGTTTGCATTTCGTCGTATCAAATACTGAGTAACTTGGTTATTAAGGGTTTTCTAGTGTTGCTGTTCTTGTCAGTGCGATCGATTTCTTTTCCATGTTGTTAAGGATGTTGTTTAAACCTTGTTTTCACTCTTTCTTTGTTGGTTATATATTTTAAAAAAAAATAAAGAGATTTAATCTATACAAAGTACAAGGCCCCGTTACAAGTTCGGCCGCTTTTGTAAATGTCATTTGCGATAGTACGTGACAGTCTGGTTGTTGAGGCTCGCTTTCTGTCCGACTTCCTCCGTCTTCAGCACCTTAATTACAAGAGCACAGATCTGGAGTCTTGCTCCATAATGTAACCCATGATTTCGGAGTGGATTGAGTGCCAGAGTACATACTGTATGCCGATGGGTTCTGCAACACTGAGGGTTTCACCTGATACGAATTTCTTCGCCAATTTAGTTAATGGCCGGAGAGAGGGGCCGTGTATCCCTGATGTATGACGTGGATGTAGGACAGACGTCTTGCACAAGATTCCCTAGAACCGGCAGGGTTCTTACTGACTGGCACCCTTGGAACTTTGCGGTTAGCTGGCGTCCACAGTGACCTGCATGGAATACCCTTCTTATGTGTCTCTGCGGCTTTAAGATTCCTCATGTCTTTGAGCTGAACATACAAGTTCTTCTTCATGTTCTTGAACCATTCTGTTATTGATCGCTTCACTTCCGGGACAGCTGTGAGTATGAATAAGAATGCATAGAGATGCATAGAAAGCATACCCGCAGGAACTGATTTAACTTATTTTGTACCGATCTCATAAGCTGCTTTACCTTTAACGGAATTTTACTTGAACTTTAGGTAACCTCGCTGTGAGCATTGGATTGGAGTCTTTTGACACTACCTACAGCGGGCGGAAAAAACATTGCCAGTCGAGGCTTAATTCTAGCCAGTCTCGCCGTGCAGTGCTGAATCATGACCTGGTTGCGTACTAATGTTCCTCTCCGAAAATTCCGACAATGTGAAGTTTCAGTACCGGTCGTGCACACCCCGCTGGTTTCCGAGTTAGGGCGAGGGGGGGGGGGGGGGTGGAGATTTAAAAAAAAATGTTGTGTATCCCTTACAAAACGTTGCAGTCAATACCAGCATTTTTCAGCTGCCGTTGATGTACTAGGCAAGTTTTTACGTTCAGTAGTTTGCTTTCTGAACAACCGGCTCACATACCCCCGTAAGTTACCAGCGCGGCGCGAACCGTTGCCAATTCTCGCAGCTGCTGTTTTCCCCACGTGGATATACGGGATTACGAACAATGTCGCTTATCCCTTGACCAGGCAGAGGATAGCTCTGCAATATAGAGATGGTGATTTGGTACCGAATTGCGAGACAAATCACTACACTAACCTCACTTGGACAGATGCAATCTCTTTTGGGAGCGACAGACAATCTGAACGCCTATGTATCGCAATTCTCTCTCTCTCTCTCTCTCTCTCTCTCTCTCTCTCTCACACACACACACACACACACACACACACACACAGACAGAGAGAGAGAGAGAGAGAGAGAGAGAGAGAGAGAGAGAGAGAGAGAGAGATTTTAGTCGCATTATCTCTTAAAGAGCATGCCATTTTCTAAATTTTGACGGAGAATGCTTCAGTCTCTTTAAGTTTTCATACGTAGTTGAAGTTTAAAGTTAGTTATTTCCACGAATTTTTTCTTTCAAAAGGTGGGCTGAGAACCGACATCACAGCACTCGACAAATTCTCATGTTCGCCCGTCCCCATCTCCGTCCCCGTTTTCAACAACATGTATTGTTTGGCGCTCATAGAATAGAAGAAAGAAGTAGAGGCTTACAGAAGTAGAGACCGTTTTCAACAACCAGTGAAGAGCCACAATGCTAATGGTACCAGTTGCCATCTGATTATTTGTCTGTGTGGCCTGTCCTCGGAGTGCTGAGTGATGGCCACTGGTCACTCCTTGTCGCACCATTATTTCCTGGCCATGATGATTCATCTGTTCTTCCACACTATTCCATTTGAAATGGGATTGTTTTCCCAAACACGTGCGACTGTAAGACTGACCCAATCACACAGTTATGGCCACCATAGATGTCCCTTTAACAAAATTGCCACGAGGCAAGGAGCTGATCATTCCAACTTAGGACTCAGGAGGACATAGTATATGAGACGTTCTATTCCTGTCTGCCCCGACGGTAGGATCTAATTTGGGATTAACTGTATCTGTTTTATTGGGTTTCCAACAGGAAATTCTTGTTTATTGCCTTTTAATTATCTCCCCCTGGTGGTTACCTGAACACATCGTCCATCATTTTGGTTTCTTCTGCTGACAAGACGAGACTGTCCGCAACATTAACATAAGTTTTTTGTTTTGTTTTCTGCTTCAGACTTCAATACTTTTCATCTTTGGATTTAGTTCAGCAATATACTTTTTCGACAGTCTCCCTGGCGTAGAAGTTAACGTCTTTCTCCGTATTCACGTGTATTCTCGTGATAAATGCAGCTGCACGAGATTCGGTAGCGGATCGCGCCGCGTTGGTTACTTACGGTGGTATGTGAGCCGATCGCTCAGAAAGCAATGGCAAACTACTGAGCGTAATCTTGCCTAGTATATCAACAGCAGCTGAAAGATGCTGGTGTTGACTGCAACGTACTGTAAGGGATATGCAGCATATATATATATATATATATATATATATATATATATATATATATATATATATATATATATATATATATATATATTTTCAACTACTCGGGATAGAACATACATTTGAGAAAACTTAACATAGTATAACTAGAAAGTCGTTTGACTGGTACCCACAGTGTAGGCCAATTTTCTGGTTGCCACTATGTGAACCGGCTCTGTGGCGAAGGGGTTACTAATGCAACTCGTAATTCCGCATACCGCTTTCGAAACACAGCTGCGGGCGATTTGGAAGCAGACCGCCTTGCGTTGGTATTTCTGTACAACGGTATGAGTGCCGGTCGTTAAGAAAACAATGGCAAACTACTTAACGAAGAACTTGCCCAACAGTCACAAACAGCCCAAAAATGCTGGGGTTGATTGCTACATCCTGTAAAGGATATGCAACTAAATAACTGTATGAGTCAGGCTCCACCTGGAGCCGTATGGTCACAAAAAGCAACCCGATATTTGAACGCAGGATCATCATGTGGGTAGATGAGTACACAAGCCACTACACTACTGCGGCATGTCATGTACATGATGGCGCGAAGCAGCAGACGCAAGCGGTCGAGGTGCCTGTCTCTCAGTAGTGGACACACCGGTTCTTAGTCGTGGTTGTATCTGGGGGTTAAACGTATACACCGCCCAGCCAGCACACTACATGGCTACTTCTAGAACGAGTCATCTATTTCAAGTAAGAAAGAGCATATTTCAAGTAAGATCACAACTGCAGCAAGACTTGGCAGTGTGAAATAAACAGTTAAGTTTGTGTAGATCCTGCGATAAATAACAAACTCAGATAAATGCACATTTATTGCTCATACTTTCAGAACAGTAATGATCTTTTTATAGTGCTTCCCGAATATTCCCATTGGGGTGTGTTGTATTATACTTGTCTATTTCGTATTGTGGCGAGGGCGCTAGTGAAGTTGCTAGGGAACTGTTGTGGTAATGTCATGAGCCTGGTCGGATGCGAAATGGAGGGAAAGACTGGCCCCCTATTCCTCTGTGTTCTCAGGTCTACAAAATATGATGGCCATATCTGGAAACTGCTTCGGGACAATTTATTATTGTTTTTTTTTTTTTACATATTGTGTTTAACTGATGTGAATGTAAATTACCCCAACATTAACGTCACATCATGCGCTGCCAGGCCACTATACACCCCAGACCGTCCTCAACAGGCGGGCGTCAGTGGTAGCAAACATATTTTAATCGTGTCCCACCGATTTGCCGGCTCTGTGGCTAAGGAGTTACGAATGCAATTCGTAATCCCGCATACTGCATTGGAAACACAGCTGCGGGCGATTTGGAAGCAGACCGTCTTGCGTTGGTTTCCATACAACGGTATTAGTTCCGGTCGTTCAGGAAGCAGTGGCAAACAACTGTCATCCAAAAGCTGTCATCTACTGTCTATAGTACCTTGCGTTATAGGACAGGCTTGTGCCTGGGGAATTAAAGCCGCCTGGCTAGTACAGTCGCCCCGATATTGATAGAGTTTCAGTATAGCTGTATCGGATATAGAAGGAATTAAAGTACAGCTCCTTGGAATATATAAAGAGAAAAAGCCACAGCTGTTTGGAATATGTAGCAAGTGAAAGTCACAACCAGACGAGACAGAGAGCGCGCAGAGTAACACAGTTGGTATACAGTACACCAGGAGCTGTGCTAGCATAACGGTTAGTGCGCAACTCTACCAACATGGTCGGAGAATTACCGGAATGGATCTCTCTCCCCCCCCCCCCCCCCCAACCACTAACAGAGTCCTTGGATAATGCGATCCTTGTCTATACCCCGGCACCATGTCTACCTACCACCAGATGTCATGGTTGGGCTGAGATACAGCTTAGAATGCTTCACGCGTACACTGCTGCTGTTATCTAGAATACGATATCCCGCATGATGCTCTATACAGTCATGGGGATAGAGGCGGCTTTGTCCTCCACCCCCGCATTGTACGATTTGTAATGGGTGGCGGCTGATAATTTTCTGGCAAGGAAAGGCGGCCAAGGAAGGTGCTGGTCAACTCTCACTTTGTAAGGATGTGATCTAGTAAATGTGTAGATGTAATTCTTCGTACCTTGAGACAGTTTCCGCGATGGGAGTATAAATAACAACCAATAACACACGTCGTCACTACTACTACTACTACTACTACTACTACTACTACTACTACTACTACTACTACTACTACTACTACTAGTACTACTGCTGCTGCTGCTGCTGCTGCTGCTGCTCCTCCTCCTCCTCCTCCTCCTCCTCCTCCTCCTCCTCCTTGTTTGGGAAGAAGGAGGAGAAGAAGAAGAAGAAGAAGAAGAAGAAGAAGAAGAAGAAGAAGAAGAATGTAGAGGGTAAGGAAAAAATCGCTAACATAAGATAGTATCAACCATGGGATTTCCTTTCTTTACCTCATCCACTGGACGGCCATCGTACCGTTGTTTAGAACAGTGATTCTCAACCTTGATCGCCTCGTAGACACATGTCACTTACGATTGAACACACACCCTACTCCCCACAATTCTGACATTGTTTAACTCAAACAGTTGCAGCTTGGTATTATCGTGTAATCATGTATGGGCACTATAGGTTTCATAGTCTGTCGTTGACAACTGTGGCAGGCTGGGTATTCTTAAGACACCCTGTCACACAACTGGATGCATGTTGCTGTTACCGCGGAGTGACAACAATACCGAGTTGGTTTATGTGGACAGATCTCAACATTTCAACACGTCGGTCTGTTTTCCGCTATCACCCTTCCCCCTTTCCCCACTGCCTGTCTCCCTTTAAAAAACACTTTAAACATTAACCCTACCCCTCCCTTTGGGGGGAAAAAATGTCCCCCATGTTTGGAACGACTGGTCCAGAAAGTATGGACACTTCTGGCCTTGTCTCACTCAGCCGGCCATCGTGTCAACAGAACCAGCTGAAGGGTAACATTTCAGAGGCAACCGTTATATTTTCTCTGACATTATCACTGACGGTGAGCAAATCCCGGCCACAAGGAGACAACGACTGTGTTTCTGCTATTGGATTCTTTCTCTTTTTCTTTTTAATTGCGGTCTGTGTCCGTGTCCCGACATTCTGGTGTTTCTCATTTAAAACTGTGACTGCATTGATCCTGTCTCGAGCCTGTCCTTCCTGCAGACTGGCATTAATATGTGCAACTGTGCTACTGGTGTTCACTGAATTGATTTTTGTTTCGGCTTGTGCTTCAGTTTCTCTGTGATGATTTTATTTAGTAGCGGGGAAGGGGAGTGGGGGAGGAGGAGGAAGTCATATTTATTTTCTCCATAATTATATTTTTATCCCATTTGTGTGGGAATGTTGTGTGTGAATGTGTCTGCTGTCGCGAATGAGTAAATTTGAAACATTAGGTGAAGCTTTAGAGTTAGACTATTCAGCAGCAGAAATTGTGGAACATCGTGAGAGATTTGGAGTTTCTAGAAACGTAAAAAAAAAAAAATGACGAGAACAGAGACCATCTTTTTCCATTCATAATTTATGGAAATCAAATTCTAGTACTTTGATGTTGATTCTGTTGTCAAAAGACAGTAAAAATCGAAATCTTTTTCTGAACTTAATATTTCGACTGGTAAAACGACACGCCAACCAAAGATCAGAATCAGCAAAGAAGACATTGCAAATGTTATTACAAACGTTGAACAACCTGATTCTGTAATCAACAAACAACGTTGGGTTTTCACATGAAGTCACAATTGGATTGGCCATCACGGTGCAGAGGTTAAACATTAAGAACCTACGGCACAACGCCAGCAAAGAAGTTAATTTGTCGTTGTTGTTATTATTGCTGTTGTTGAAAACATGCATCTTTCCCGCGACGACATACGGATGTGAATCGCGGATCATATGGCAATCACTAAAGAAAAAAAAGTTGGGATTTTGAACTTAAATGTTACCTAAAAGTGTTTATAATATCGCGGACAAGGAGAATCCCCTTCTTTCAAAATGTGATCATCAGCAAAAAACTGATGCATAAACATCATCATGTTTTTCGAAACTGAAATACATGGGCCATGTTAAACAATGGCCTGGAACGAACAGCAGGCTGTCTGGAAGAAGAGGCGGGTTCGAACAGCACGACGATGGACACCGGACATTGCGAACACCTTCGGCATGATGGTGCATGGAGCGGAAGAAATGGCCGGAGATCTGGACAGTTTTTGCCGGGCAGTAATGAGAGCGATTTATTGCAAAGGACTTGCTACTAATTAATTAATTCATACAAGAGACAGCATTGCAGTTATAGACATATTTCAAGCGAACGAAAGAAGAAGAAGAAGAATCAATTTCAGTTGCGTGTCCTTCCAAGGACGTAGCATTCAGCCCCAGCACGTTGGCTGTTCGTGATTTCTGGGCAAGTTTTACGTTCAATAGTTTGCCATTGCTTTCTGAACGACCGGCACCTTTTTTCGAAAAAAAACAACAACCCCAGCACCGATGTGTTTCGAACCCGGCTAAACGGGATTAGGAATCGCGTCCGCAACCCTTTCGCCATGGAGGGCGGTAAAGGACCTGCTACATGGTGAGAAAACACCAGGCGACCTCAGAATAAACACTGCTCCAACAGGCCGGACACAGCTGTTGAACATTCCTGGCTGCTTGACCTCATTGTGTGTAGATAAAGTGTCACTTTCATTGGTATGAGGTATAGGTCTTTCAAAAAATCATGGCGAGCTACTGAACATAAAATACCTGCTTAGTAAATCGCAGACAACCAATCAATGTTGGGGTTGATTGCAAGATCCCATGAATAACGCGCAACAAACTGTTTACTATGGTTGATACTGCCTATCAATATCTGTGACTTTATTTGTCACGTCTTTTCGTGACCTTAATTGTTGCGGGGCCCTTGAAGCCACTAAGACAGCTCATGGACCGATTCACAAGTTTTCATTGGCGCTGATAGAAGTAGATGAATGAAGTAGAGATTAGAGGTTTAGTGTGTCCTCTATTGTCTACTTCTTTCTTCTACTTCTGTCAGCGCCAGTCACCACTCGTGAATTTATTTATGTGTATTTCGTGTCCTCAAAGTTTCCCGATGATTGATATTTGTTAAAGTACAATAAAGTCATTAAAGGAATGAGTTTTCATTTTTAATTAAAAAAAAACAAAAAAACCGCGTAGTTATTCTTCTTCTTCTTCTTCGTTCATCCGGAGTTTTTTTTCTTCTTTTTTTTCGGACGTGATTGCGTTGTGCCTGTTTACAGCAGAGCTGCGTCCTTGCGCCGTTAGGCCGACACATCCGACTTCTGCGGGCGTTTGTTGGTTATTTTTAGCACTGGCGTAGATCAGATGGAATCGTCGATTTTCAGAATAGGGATATCGGGATTCACTTACATCAAAGATGAGCGCAGACAGATGAGACGAGTAGCACAATATATTGATATGTACTCCGACGACAGTGAGGGCCCTTCGGGCCCAGAAGCATTTACTGTGTCCATCAATCGGTCTAGCAGTCCACCACACACTCAACCGGAAGTGATCGACAACACAATCAATTTATATGATTCTTTATTTCAATAAATACATTACACAATAGCACTTCCTTGCCTTCTACTTGCGAAAGCAATTATATATCTGTATCTGTAATTAATAAATGCAGTGGCCCTTTTCAGGGCCCCCAAAATATCACAGTTAGCATTCCTCGACTGCAGAAAGTATATCAAGACACCCCTACACTCACAATGGAATCACCCTGATGACACGTGATTTCCCGGCAACTCCCGGGATTCCTTTGTTTGCGGTGAATTAAAAATGAAGCACCAAAAGAAACTTTTTCACGCCTTGATACATATTGTTATATGGTGCTAGCCACATATATTGTTTTTTTTTTTTTTACCAACTAGCACCCGATGGATGATGTGATCAATGTCGCGCCGGCTGGCTTGGCTTCCCAGATTGTTTCCTGGTATCACATTTGACTGGTTCGATTCATATTTGTTTGCTTTACGTACACAAAACATGAGTTGATCGACGTTCTACAATTGTTCTGTTTTGTGATAACGATGATGACGTAAACGAACGCAGTCTTGTCACTTCTTAAAATGCCCGTTGTATACTAAACTCAGCATCATGGTCCTATACGTTTACGCATTTCTTATGTGACCTGTTCTTCTTCCTCTTTTGGTCTTTAATTCCCCCATTGCGTTTTAGGCCCTCAACCTAACTCACGAAAAGTGTTTTGCTCTCTCCTGCAGTTCCCCTGTCCATATACAGCCCATGTCTATCTTTAATTCTATTCTTCGCGTCTTGTTAGGTCTTCCAAAATCTGTTCCCGCCTTGTGGGTTCCAGACAAGGGAGTGTCTTGTTAGACTATCCTCGGATTTTCTCAGGTGTGTGTCCTACCCAGCGCCAACGACTTGTCCACACCTCTTGATTCACTGGGATTTGTTTAACTCTCTCCATGAGTCCTTCGTTGGTCGTTCTGTCATACCATTTCAGTCCCATTTTCCCCAACACGGTGGCTTAGGGGCATTGAACACGATTCATAAATCCCCGACATACCAAGTCGAGGGTTCGAAGTCAGCTGCAGATGATTTGGAAGCAAACCGCCTTGCGTTGGTTTCAATGGTATGAGCGTTGGCCGTTCAGAATGCAATGACAAACAACTGAACGTAAAAATTACCGATAAATCACTAGCATATAAAATGCTGGAGTTGATTGTGACGTCCTGTAAAAGGACATGAAACAAACTTTAACTATTTGCCTGTTATGGACATGCGCGGAAGGTTTTCATTGTTACTATTCTTTACTTCCCATTACTGTTCTTTACTTCCCATTACTGTTCTTTACTTCCCATTTGGAGACCCGGCAAGACCCCGGCAATGATAATACTACCTGCATGGTATTGCATACATAAGAATATTATTGATGGCCTTGGGGTGTGCCCAGCCACATGAAACGAATACCAGAGGTCTGTGAGGTGAAAGGTTGCTGGCGTAATACAAGCCACATAACCCCACGCAGGCCGTTGATCTTTTGTTCTTCTCCTCCTTCTGCTCTTCATCTCCAGATGGAGCATAGGTCCTCAACCAACTCACGCCAAGCCCTTTGTATGTAAACTTGTTCATGATTGGTTGGATTTTGTAGCTGTTTTCTACGGGATGAGGAGGCCAGTCTCGCGACACTTCTCCATAGTCTTGAGCCATGCATTGTAGGTGTTACCTTTCTTCGCTTCTTTCTACGGGCCACGGTAACAACATACGGGCGGCGCTTGCCGTTTGGTCTTGGAAAATATCCAATCCAAATATGCCTTTTGGTATGTACATGGACTTGACCACTTACTGTCTTGAGAGGCTGAAGTATAGTTGCTAGCGCACTTGTCTGCTAATACAGTGATCTTTTTTCAGTCCTCGGTAGTGGGTTCAACCCTCCTCCTCTTCCTCTTCTTCCCCCTGCCACCCCACCCCCATCCTCCCGAGCAGTACGGCTCTGGTGTCAACTCATCGTTATAGAATGGGTGCTGGACAATATTCAGGACTTTTGTGGAAAGCAAAGACGTCGAGGCCGGGAACTCGCCACCCCTTCCTATTATGTCATGGCCTAGTATACGTGAAGGCCGAAGACTTCCCATCCCAACGGCAATATCTGCTGCTATCAGGTTGCTTTTTACTGACTTTCGCCTGGTTATAATTAGACAGAATAACCATCAGCAACGTAAAAGAGTTCAAGGTGGGGAAATCGCTTTTGTGTCAACGAAGGTCATCATAAGTTGTCCCAGAGGATGGCGGGGGAAAAAACTCACAGCAAACAAAGGCAAAATCCCGCCGCTTGAGATGTGCCAGGTCTCTTTTGTTTCTCTGTTTTACCAGGCAAATGTCAACATTAACCGGTTTGTTGTGCCACAGCATGTAACCAAGCGTGTGGACATTGGAGAGGTCAACGGTTATCTTCCACGAACAGTTTATATAAAACCCCGGCTATTTTCAAGCAGTTTGTATAACTCTGTAGAAGAAAGACACATTTTGTTGCTGTTCTACCTGTGAGCCTAGAACCTCTGTAAGAGGTAGAATCATACACCTGTTTATGTAACAATGTAGGCAAAAGTGTGGGGAACAGATAAATATGTTACAATAAGAATATAAGAGATTTTATTTTTCCGCATGTCCATTACAGGACATTGCAGTCAACATCAGCATTTTTCAGCTGCTGTTGTCTTGGCAGTTTTACGTTCAGTAGTTTGCCATTGCTTTCTGAACGACCGGCCCACAAACCCCCTAAGTAACCAATGCGACGCGATCCGCTGCCGAATCTCGCGCAGCTGTGTTTTGTAGGAGAGTATACGAGATTACGAACAACGTCCTTAACCTCTAAGCCAGGGAGACCAGCATAAGAGATTATACCACTAGGAAATTGGTGGAGGTAAAAATAAATAAAACTTAGCACGTCATCTCATCTTGATCCTCTTTGTCGAGGTGAAGTATAAACAGCGGGAGAGTACCCGTTTATGGACTTCATGTGTCGAGATTCCCATGGAGTACGCTAATCTCTCTGTCCATCGTGTACGTGGTAGGCCTCTTCTGCTTCCATGTGGTCTGTAGACCATTACTTATTGTGGTATATACTGTTAGCTGGTAATCTAGTTACATGGCCAAACCATTTGACTTGCTGTGTCAGAGACCTGGCAATCTTCATGCATTCACACACATGCCCCTAACAGGTAATTTACATTTATAGAAATTACTCCACTCGGAGGCTGGCTGGAAACAACCCCTTCTGGTATTTTATTATATTTAAACCAGCACAGATTTATCTTACAACGTGCTCACTCGCTTATCGTTACTAAAATAGCCAAGCACAGGTCCAATATTATTTGTACAATGATTCTTACAGACCGTCAAACACTTGGTCCGTCTTTATCAACATATGTACATGAGACCGTTCGTCTCTCGAGCAGTGATCACATTCTCTGATCTCACAAACACATCACAGCCCTACTTCACTATCACAGTTAGCCAACGGCCAGAATACAGTCTCACAAGCCTGTTGCCATATGACGGTACACTCCACAAAAGTCATGAATGGGATTTTCCCAGTTCTGCACAAAAATGGACAAATAGGAAAGGAAGATACCATTAGAAACGAATGTAGCGTCACAGAACAACAAAGGACTTTCTGTGTGTGTGATTCGAAAGGAAAGGACGTGTCTTCCAGAGAGCCGTGTGTGAAGCGCTGTATGCGACTGATTCCGTGCTTAGGCGAATAGAATTCAGGAGGAAAGATCGATTGGCAAATGGATACTTAAGACAGGACTCGAAAACCCTAGACGCGCTGCAACTCTGAACTGTGAAATGGCAAGTTTGCACCTCAAAGAGGACATTGGGGCAAGGCAGGGAGTTTTCGTGTGAAACATTTATTAATTAAACGCCGCTCCTACATCTCGGGGGCAGTTTAATATCACCCGATAACTGTACGCTATTATTTGTTCCGCTCGACTTGAATTAAAAGAGTGAGTATCGTTTTCATTTGGAGTCGCTTAATCATTCGTCACATTGTTCAAAGCATAACGAGTTGTTTATAAGTCAATGAGAGAAATTACCTATTGGCATAAAGATGGGATGCTCGCCGGTTTTTAAGATCCAATTGTCAACAAAGATTTCCCGCGAAAGCTATTAGTAAACAAGAAATGCGCACGAACGAAACTCGGCACAGAGAAACATAAATAGCGCGCCGGAACACACGGAGTCGCATCGGAAGAACGTCAAGAGTGCGAAAAGTAAAAATGTCGGCCTCCATACACAATGGTTAGAACATCGTGAGTGAATCATTCATAAGAGCAACTTGAACAATCAAAGGAGAAAGGAAGGTAGGAAAGTATATATATATAAAGTATATGATGGAGAGTATTTATAACGAACAATCATTATGCTGAACGTTAAGAAAGAACACAACCATTTATTATACTTATGCACATCAGCAAACGAAAGGCAAAACGCACACTGGTGCACATAATGAACACTCATTAGAGAATGATCAACGTTGCAATATAAATTGTGCATTACAGAACATTATTACACATTAGAAATTAAAGATTAACTGAAGATAGTAGAAAAACAGCAGTGAAGTAAACAACTTATTTGGTGTATACAGTTTGAAACGAATGAATGAAGTACACACTCGATGGACGTTACATATGGTAAATGAAAGTAGGCCGTCGTTAGGGACACTGCACTGTACAAGACTGAACATTTTGATTACGTGTTGGATGATTTTATGCTGCAACACTCAGAGATTTACGGACATTGTTACACTTCAAACAACGAACTTGTGGACACTGATAACGTTATGAAAGATATCAACACACATCAATGTTGCACAATATATTGCACTAAAAATACCTGATCGGACATTTAAGTGACATAATATTGACTTAATCGCATTAAAGTATAGGACACACCGGACTTATGATATGTCGGCCTTGGGTACATCGTCTTCCAACAAGGAATATTATTAACTAGCCACTGGCGCCAGTTACTAACGTCATTTGCACTGGCCAGGAAGACATCAAGAACTCAGTCACAAGATATTTATTTTCATTACTATATGGACTGCACATGTTGGGATGTCCCTTCCACACCTTTGCCACCCTCAACATAATATAGTCAAGACACTAATTCTCAACGACATTTACCCCAGAGAGTTCATGCACGCCTTTTCAACTTTATCACCAACGTTCGCACGGGAAGCAATGATGGCCATTTTCAATGAAGTAACTCAAACCAGGGAACTGGATCATTACGCTGTTCGACGACATACATAGGAGTCACGCTGTTAGTCAGCGTCGTTTCCAGTTATTCAAGGGTCGTCGATGGTACCACAGCCGACTAAGTTTCGCTGAAGTCGGCCACGAACCGCGTGGTTTCAGGGTACTAGTGTAAGTTTATTACACTATCGTCATACGCAAACAGGAGCAACTAACACGGAGACACAGTTTAATTGTTCTACTCATACGTCAATCGATCGGACAGCAAATACTAGTTACGTCAATACAGACATTATTATCAGTCAAATCAACAGTTTACATTCATGGAACACTGGATGGATTTGGAAACTCGTTAAGGCCAGTATTGTTTATTGTGGTCGATTGTCCAACATCTGTTATATATTAATAAGGTGCTGATTATGAATGTTAACAAAAGCAATTACAAACTAGCAGTGCGGGTGGTTGGAATGGGTATTTCTAAAGTGGTTAAGCACGCTTGATTACTTTGGAAATCGTTTGTGTTGACTATCGTCAGGTCAATACGAAGTTGTTCGTGTTGATCTTGCGTGTGATAACACACATTGTTGGTATCGTAATTGTAAGTAGTATATAAAGTGTTTATTGTGTTGTTACTTAAATTTTTTAGGAGTAATAATTTTTTCTGTTGTGAATGAAAATATGTATTGTCGTCTTGCTTCAATCGTCTTTTGTCAATGTTAGTATTGTGTCGCTGTACTTTATATTGAATATATATTTTACTACTAATTTCTAGTGCTTACGTTTTGTAACGGTTAGGACGTTATCTATCTTGCGCCGAGTTGCTATTCTTCTCGCGTGTTTATACTCTTCTATATTATTGATTTCGAGTTGACTTCTCATTCAACTTGCGTATATATAATTGAATACGCTTGTCATTGTCTACCTACGCATTCTATCGGCTGTGTTTCACATATCTACTATTGTAGCGGTATAATTTACAGATCATTAAGACAACATGTCAACACTTCAAGACTTCATGGACATGGGTGAAAGGTCTGGTTTGACCGGTGCAGACCTCAGGAATTGGGCGAAGCAAGAATTGAAAGATTTTCAGACACAGCAACGTGAAGAGAGAGCTGAAAAATTGGCAGCAGAGAAAGAAGCAAAACAGCTTCAAGCTTCACAGGAACGAGAGAGATTGGCTCTTGAGAAAGAGTTAAAAGAAAAAGAGATGGCGTTGGAACGTGACAAAATTGCCGCTAGAGAAAAGGAATTAACGCTGGAACGGGAGATGAAAGATAAGCAACTGGCATTTGAGAAAGAAAAACTTTTGGCCGAACAACTTCTTAAGGACAAGGAAGTTGAAGGTAATTTGAAAGTCAAGTCATTGGAAATGGATCGTGAAGCTGAGATTGAACGAGTAAGAATTCAAGCAAAACATAATGATCCAGTGAAAAAGTATCAAGGTCTTTTCGCAATTTCCAGCAAGGTGATTCTGTCAGTTCTTGGATTACCAATTTTGAAGTACTCGTAAAGCATTACAAGGTACCGGAACTAAGACATACCAATTCTATTCCACAGGCATCTCGCATTGGAGCCTTTAAAGGTAATCGAGTTAATACCTGAGGACTTACGTACCAACTACAAATACATGAGAGATCGTGTTTTGGCACACTTTAGTTTAGATGAATCGGGCTTACGTACTAAGTTTAAAACACTTACTCCGAAATCTAACCAAACTTTCCTTGACTTTGTTTCTGAGTTAACCTCATCTTTTGATAAATGGACTAAGAGCCGCTGATATTGGGTCTGATTATAATAAAATCCGAGACTTAATAATTAGAGATAGATTACTATCTGCAGTACCAGAGGCCATGTCTATATTTCTAGTGGAGAATAAATGCAAAGATCTTAAGGAAATGGAAGCGAGAGGAGAATCATATTTCAATGCACATCGAGACATATTCGCAAGTTGTGCACAGCCAGAACTGGTAATAGGAGCAAGTGCTAGATTCCAGAAAGGCAATGGCAAATTTAGAAAATTTAGTGGTAATAGGAATAGAAATAGTCCATACCAGTATTCTAACAGAGAGGGAGACAGACCAAGAAAAGGACACCTATCCAGATGTCAGTATTGCAAATTGTCTCATGGACATTTGGAAATGTGTGATCGACACCCTGGGTATACAGATTATCTTCGTGACATCACAGCGAAGAAAAGAAGTAAGTATGACACATTCAAGAGAAGCATCAAATGTTTCTCGTGTCGGGCGTACGGGCACACTAGCAGGTCTTGTCCAATGAAGAATTCGTGGAAGGAAGCGAGTACCGCATATGTGTTTTCGAGTAGTGACTCAGATGACTTAGAAGAGACACATGCAGCTATCATACAACAATATGATGACAAGACTGACAAGACTGTAGCAGACAGTCCTATTGATGAATCTGTTCGAGACAATCCATGAAGCTAATGCCGTTAATATTCAAAATGGCAAAATAAAAGTTCACCAGGCATGGGTGAATGGTGAACCTACTACATGTATCCGTGATTCAGGAGCTTCAATTGTTGGAGTTGATAAAAGACTGATAAAAACAGAAGACTATACAGGTGAAACAGTTGACTGCAGAACTTTTGGAGGAACAATCGAAAGATATAAAATTGCCACAATTACAATACAATCACCATACTTTGAAGGCACAATAAATGCAGCAGTACTACCTAACCCTTGTGCTGGACTACTAATTGGGAATATACCCAATGCAAATCAGTTCACTCATGAAGAGGCAATGCAATGGGAGATTGAACACGCGCGAACGAATGCAGTTACAAGATCTCAAAATCGAAATAACAGTGATCAACCTTCTCAGACAGACATTGACAATATACAGAACAGTATCAGACTGACAACTGACTTACCGAGTGAACAAAAACAGGATCCAACATTACAAACATGTTTTAAAAACATACAAGAACCGTCAAAACAAGCTAAACGTGGAAATTGGAAATTTTTCCTAGACAATAATATTTTATCAAGACGGTACACTAGGGGTACAACACGTTGCATACAAACAGTACTTCCAACAAAATATCGCGTAGAAGCGCTGAAACTCGCACATGATTCACCAGTTTGCGGGTCATATGGGTATTTCCAAAACTACCAGCAGATTACTAACACAATTTTATTGGCCTGGTTTTACCAAAGACATTACAACACATATACGATCATGTACATTATGTCAAATGACCACACAAAAAGGCAAACATCCGAAAGCACACGTTCAGAAAACGGATTTGGCATCTAGACCATTTCAGAAAATTGCTATAGATATTGTGGGTCCATTGAACACTACTACTGATCGTGGTAATAGGTTTATCTTAACCATGATTGATCTTTGTACTCGTTGGCCAGAGGCTATTCCTCTCAAACATATTACGAGTAGATCCATATTAGATTCGTTGTTATCAATTTTCAGTAGAATTGGATTCCCAAGTTGCATACTATCTGATAGAGGTAGTCAATTCATATCAACAGCTACTCAAGAAGCAATGAAAATACTTGGTATTCCACAAGTCTTTAGTTCTCCTTGGCACCCAATGACAAATGGGGTCAACGAAAATTATAATGGAGTCCTTAAGCGAACTCTAGCAAAAGTAGCAGCGGATAGACCCAAAGATTGGGATATTTTACTACCAGCGGTACTATTTGCATACCGAGAGGTACCACAATCTAGTACGGGATTTTCTCCATTTGAGTTAGTATACGGAGCAAATCCACGTGGTCCATTATTATTGTATAACGATATGCTTACGAATAAGACATATGATTATCCTAAAAGAGAAGCATACGAAATGGTGACACAGTTGAGAGACAAAATCATTACAGCTTGCCAGATCGCAAAATCTGCACTAAGTAAAGCTGGAGAAAAGTACAGACAGTATGATAATAGGAACGCCAAGACAATAGTCTTGAAAGAAGAAGAAGAGGTTTGGTTATTATTACCTGATCCTCGAAACTGTTTAGTTACTTCATGGCAAGGTCCATTTAAAGTGATCAAGAAAATTAGTGATGTGGATTATAGGATAGATGTAAATGGGAAACATAAAATATTTCACATAAATATGTTAAAACCATATATCCCACGTGATAACAACACATCACAGGTAACGAAACAAATTCCACATAGAATAGCAGCAGCTTGTTGGGTTATTAACGAACAGCAAGAAGATGCTATCAAACAACAGATTCCAACACCGATAGTTAATAGTGAGAGTAGTTGGCAATCTATACAAATATGTCAGGATCTATCGATCCAAGACAAAGATAAACTTATTGCAGCAATAAAAGAGTTTAGTACAATATTTTCCGACACACCGGGACAAACATCACTTATCAAACATAAGATAACTTTACTCTCGAATGTCCCAGTTAAAGTGAAACCTTATCCCATCCCAATACATTATCTAGAGAAAGTTACTGCAGAGATTTCAGAACTGGATAAAACGGGAATTATAAGAAAATCTATCTCAAACTACTGTTCTCCGGTAGTAATTGTGAAAAAGAAAGATGGTTCATTACGTTTATGCGTGGATTATAGAAAAGTAAATGCATTAACACTATTAGACGCAGAACCAATGCCAAACATTGATGAGTTAATCGAGGGCATGGCAAACTCGAAACTCTTTTCGAAAATTGATCTCACCAAGGGATATTGGCAAATTCCCATGGATGAAGAATCAATGCATATTACAGCTTTCAGTACACCATTGGGTCTATATGAATGGGCATATCTTCCATTTGGGCTACAAAATGCACCAAGCACATTTATGCGTATGATGAGAAGACTACTACATGGAATTTCCAATGTAGCGACTTATATGGATGACATCTGTGTGCATACTTCAGATATTGACACACATGTTAAAATTCTGAAACAGGTATTTCAGAAAATACAACAACACGGGTTGAAAGCTAAACCAAGTAAAATTGAAATAGGTTTTACTGAGATACAATTCCTTGGTCATAGAATTTCTAACGGATTCAGGAAAACTGATCCAATGGTAGTTACTAAAATTCTTAATATCAAACCTCCAACATCAAAAAAAGAATTAAGGAGTATACTAGGTCTGATTAATTATTATCAAAAGTTCATTCCTAATTTTGCTGATATGACAGCAACATTTTCTGAACTATTAAAGAAAGGTCAGCCTACAAAAATAGTTTGGACAGATGACCATGATAAACTATTACAACAGATAAAAACGTTGTTCAGTGTCTATCCTATTCTGAAATTGCCTGATGTCTCAAAAGATTTTGTATTACAAACGGATGCTAGTTTACACGCTATTTCAGGTGTATTACTTCAATTATATGAAGGAAAGTTACATCCAATTCTTTACTTCAGTAAAAAGTTATCAGAGACACAGAGGAATTATGCTATCACTGAACTTGAAGCATTGGCATTAATTGAAAGTATTGAGAAATTTTCCAGATATTTACTTGGTAGGAAATTTCTTGTTCTTTCTGATAACAAACCTCTACAGATTTTCAAATCTGGTCATCCTAAGAACTCTAGAATTCATAGATGGTCTTTACTATTACAAGATTATGAATTCGATATCTGTCACATTCCTGGAAAGGATAATAATCTTGCAGACATTCTAAGTCGATTGTAGTATATAGTAAGACTAATATATATTATAATTTATTCAGTTATAGTTTATTGTATCTGTTCTGTTCATAAATTGTTGGGAAACTTTAAAAAAATGAAAAAAAAGTCAATCAAATAGCACCTAATTAATAAACAATGTTGATACAATCGGTGACTTTAAATTAATACTGTTAGTAATACATAGTATAATCAAATAGATACATGTGTGGTTAATTTACATTTATTGACAGAGACATATACACGGATGCAATGGTCCAATAATATGTCCTGCACATTGGATGGATGTTTGACCGTCATTATTTTACGTGGAAAACTGCGGTCAAGTATTTGTAGATTGTGTTGTGTAATCTTATTGGTTAATTCCAAGTGAACAATTACTTAATTAATTAGAATTACTTAGTTAATTAGTTTGAGTTAATTTGTTATATTAATAAGTTACGTAGATAAGTCAGTACTTTAGAATATGTATATTGATAATTATTATTCAATTGTTCATTGTGATGGAGTGAGTGGTTTTTAGTAGAATTAATTTTGGGAAAATATTTTGCCAATCGATCCATTAACATCTACGGAATCGACTGATGGTTTAAAGATATACACACACGTATTGGACAGTCGTACATAGCAAATGGCTCCATAAAGTCTCGCAAGACATGGATAGTTACGTCTACCCTACCAACATATAAATATACATGGATTATATAGAGGAACAACAACAACGACCAACATGGAATACTGGGAAACCCATTAGTACTCTCGTCCAAAACTTATGGTATTACCAAGAGTGAGGACACACTTGTCTATTAAGACAAGGTAGGGACTAATATGGTTATTAGTTGGTATGATCTACCATGATCAGCCACACGACGTCTAATGGGGTATTAGACAGGTGGGCGTGCCCGTCATATGACAGTATTATTTTTTTTGAGAGTAGATAAAGGGGGAGACTAGGAATTTTCCAGGTTTCGTTGTTAAAGGTTAATGCATATATTTGCAAAGTACTACATATATCCATAGAAAAAAAAATGAAAACATTTTTTTTATCTAGGAGGGGGCATTATGCCATATGACGGTACACTCCACAAAAGTCATGAATGGGATTTTCCCAGTTCTGCACAAAAATGGACAAATAGGAAAGGAAGATACCATTAGAAACGAATGTAGCGTCACAGAACAACAAAGGACTTTCGGTGTGTGTGATTCGAAAGGAAAGGACGTGTCTTCCAGAGAGCCGTGTGTGAAGCGCTGTATGCGACTGATTCCGTGCTTAGGCGAATAGAATTCAGGAGGAAAGATCGATTGGCAAATGGATACTTAAGACAGGACTCGAAAACCCTAGACGCGCTGCAACTCTGAACTGTGAAATGGCAAGTTTGCACCTCAAAGAGGACATTGGGGCAAGGCAGGGAGTTTTCGTGTGAAACATTTATTAATTAAACGCCGCTCCTACATCTCGGGGGCAGTTTAATATCACCCGATAACTGTACGCTATTATTTGTTCCGCTCGACTTGAATTAAAAGAGTGAGTATCGTTTTCATTTGGAGTCGCTTAATCATTCGTCACATTGTTCAAAGCATAACGAGTTGTTTATAAGTCAATGAGAGAAATTACCTATTGGCACCTGTCGCATCCATTCGTCAAACTCTATTGCTCTACAGTCTAGCTCCGTCCTCTATCAACACGTCTGTCCCCGTCCTGACCTCTGTCCAGTCTTTCCCTGTCATGTGTCCCCTTGTCACGGGTGTCTTGTCTGAACTCTTTTCAGTCGGCCCGTGTCGTCTTTGTCCTGGGTAGGACTCTAACCTCTAAAAGTACTGGAGAGATTTGGTCAGAGACCATAACTTTATGAAGGGAAAATCCCAACTGCACCTCCACGAGGTAGAGGATGGAAACACACTACGGTGTGGCTAACACAGCTCTGGGGACCGAGTATCCACCGGAATAAGTGGACAACTCTGCAGCTGAGCAGAGCAGGGCACTCACTTGTCCTTGCAGTCGGAAATGGCTGTCAAAAGCAGAGGTAAAAAGACCACCATGTGAATGTGGAAGGCAAGGGGAAACCACCACATTATCTTCCCAAGACTTCATGGCAAAACATAAATCAAAGTTAGTGAAGGACGTTAATGGCTGTCTTAGGGCATCCTCGTCCGGTAGGGACAGTCATGAGCCACAGGTGACACCAGACCGTCATCCAGCTACTGATGGCAAAATCTTAACTAAAATAAATAAATTTAGAGTAGGAACATGGAATGTTAGGACATTAAATGAGCTAGGAAAGTTGACCAATGTTCTAAGAGAGATGGATAGCATGAAAATGAATATACTAGGCGTTAGTGAGATGAGATGGAAGGGATCGGGCAAAATTATAACTGACAATCACACAATAATTTATTCTGGAGGGGATACACATGAAAAAGGTGTAGGAATAATATTAGACGAAAAAACAGCCAAGTCAATTAATGGATACTGGTGTATTTCAGATAGAGTTATTATGGTAAAAATCAAAGGCAAATCAATAGACATAAATATTATACAAGTATATGCACCAACAGCAAGCAGTAGTGATGAAGAAATACAACACTTTTACGACGAAATAGAAATGGCGATGGCTCAAATTGGATCACAAGAAATAAAGATAATACTTGGTGATTTTAATGCAAAAGTAGGAAAGGGAAAAATGGAGGATGTAGTGGGGAATTATGGTTTAGGTACAAGAAATGAAAGGGGAAAAGCTAATAGAATGGGCAAATATCAATGATATGATAATTGGAAACACATGGTTTAAACACCATAAAAGACGACTGTACACATGGATAAGCCCTGATAAGAAAATACGCAACCAAATTGACTACATACTAATTAATAAAAGATTTAGAAATGCTTTAATTAATGTAAAGACAATGCCTGGTGCTGACTGTAATAGTGATCATGTACCACTATGTGGACAAATAAAAGTAAGATTAAAGAGAGGGAAAAAAATGGTTAAGAACATGAGACTTAATAAAGAGGTTCTAAAAATAGATAAAGAAATGCAAGAACAATACAGAGTGACTGTGAAAAATAGGTACAATGCAATAACTAAAATACAGAGTATAGATGAACAATGGGAAATGTTAAGGGACTCCATTCATCAAACTAGCAAAGAAGTATTACCAGAGAGAGGCAAAATAGATAAGAAAAAATGGATGAATGAAGATATCTTAAACCTGATGGACAAAAGAAAACAGTATAAAAATGACAAACAAGAATACGCTAAGATAAATAAAGAAATAAGAGATAAATGTGGGAAGGCTAAAGAAAGTTGGTTAAACGAGCAATGCAAAAAAATTGAATTAAATTCCATTAAAGATACAAAAAATATGCACAGACAAATCAGTGAGCTTACAGGAAAAAAAATAAGAATAAATACAGGGTGTTTGAAATCAAAAACAGGAAAGATAATATTAGAGGAAGATGCTATAATGAAGAGGTGGAATGAGTATATAAGAGAATTATATGAAGGAGAAAGGGCAGAATTAACAGAAGATAGTAACTTAGAAGGTCCACCTATTCTGAAAGAAGAAGTCGCTGACGCTATGAAACGTATGAAGAAAGGAAAAACAGCTGGACCAGATGAAATCACAATAGAAGAATTAGAAGTATTGGGAGAATTTGGAGTAGATATATTAACCAAAATGTTGAATGATATTTACAGCAGTGGATATTTACCCAGTGATATGCTGAAATCTGTATTTATAGCTATACCAAAAAGACCAGGAGCAATTGATTGTGAAGATTTTCGTACAATTAACCTTATAAACCATATCACTAAGCTTCTACTCAGAATCATAATGAGAAGAACCAAAAAGAAAATAAAAATGGAAATTAGTGAAGAACAGTATGGATTTGTGGAAGGAAAGGGCACAAACAATGCAATTTATACATTAGCGGACACTAATAGAAAGGTCAATAGAGAAACAGAGGGACATATATTTGTGCTTCATAGATTATACTAAGGCATTTGATAAAGTAAAACATGATGAACTGATTAAAATGTTGGAAGATATCAACACTGATGGAAAAGATTTAAGAATAATAAAGAATATTTACTGGAACCAAGTAGCAGCAATTAAAATGGGAAATAAAGAGGGTAGTTACGAACAGATAAAGCTAGGAGTACGACAAGGGTGTGTCTTGTCACCAGATCTTTTCTCCCTGTATAGCGAAGTAATAATGAGAGAGATCAAAGAGATGCCAGGAATACTAGTTGGAGGTTATAATATAAATAATATACGCTATGCAGATGACACAGTATTGGTGGCGGATAATTCAACAGACCTACAACAATTATTAGACGTTGTAGTAACAGAGAGTGCAAGGAAAGGACTCAACTTGAATATCAAGAAAACAGTAACAATGGTAATATCAAAGAAAATGGTGACACCAAAATGTGACATAGAAATAGAAGGGAAAATCCTTAACCAAGTTGATAATTTTAGATACCTAGGGGCATTTATAACATCAGATGGAAGATGTACAACAGAGATTAGGAGCAGAATAGGGCAGGCAAAAGCCTGCATTTCAGAAAATGAAGAGTATCTTATGCAATAAGTCACTGTCACTGAATGTAAGAAAGAGAGTGCTGAAATGCTATGTAGAACCAGTTTTGCTGTATGGCAGTGAATCTTGGAATGTAAATGAACAAATTAAGAAGAAATTAGAAGCAACAGAGATGTGGTTCCTGAGACGAATGTTGCGAATTCCTTGGACTGCCAGAGTAACTAACGACGACTGCCTGAAACAGGCTAATGAAACTAGAACATTATATACAACAATAAGACAGAGACAAACAGCTTTCCTCGGTCATGTGATGAGAAGAGAGGCATTGGAGAACATCGTAACAACTGGAAAGATTGAGGGGAAGAGAGGCAGAGGTAGACCAAGAGAAGTGATGCTGGATGGATTGAGACGGTGGCATGGAGGAATATCAGCAGCAGAGTTGATCCAGAAAACCAAAGACCGAGATCTATGGAGAGCCATGAACGCCTACGCCAGCCGGCACGGCACTTGATGATGATGAGGACTCTAACTGTCCTTGACCTCGGGGTTGGGTGTATGTCGTCGGTTGTGACCCGTCTTAACTCTTACATACTTGTACAGTCAGTCAGTCCCTATTGACTGACTGTCTTTAGCTCTGTCTTTCCTGGTCTAACTCAGTTCCGTCGGTGGTTATCCATACTAGGACTCTGACAAGCTAGCTTCTAATAAAATCTAGCGCTGCTATAACTCCCACTTTAGTCCCAATTTCTTCATTTCTCTCTTCTTGATACATTGGGTATTCTTGAGTAAACTTAGCATCAAACTTAGGAAATGTAACTCTGACGTTAAATCAGTAATACTGTATGGATCGGAAACCTGGAGAGCGGCCAGAAAGTTACTAATAAACTACAAACATTCATGAACTGGTGTCATGGGGTGAGGATAAGAGGCTGGCGCAGGGTAGTACATACATTGAGAACACCCCAGACTAGTATAACTAGAAAGTATCCCTTTGGGATAAACGGCAATAAAGGACAGAAGAAGAAAAAAGAACTGTGATGCTGGCTCAGTGATATAGGCCTGGCCTTCTGTTTGAGCATTGGTCTGCGAACATTAGCTGCGAAACTCTCTCGCGGTTCTACTTGTTAAAAATTCTGCTTGGAAGTAACAATGCAATGACAGTAAATAGACAAGTCATGTTTAAAAAGCGTGCTGTTTCTGGGGTTAATTTCACATAAAGCAGTCGAAGTGTGACACTGGTAGTGTTGGCAGTTATAGTGTTATGTTGAGTTGAGTTATTATGTTGAGTTGTTGAGTTGAGTTGAGCTAAGAACTGACATCATACGCGCTCCGTCCCCTCGTTCAGCGGCCAGCGAAGAGTCACATTACTAATCGTTCCGACTGCTATCTGGTTGAAAGTTCTCCTGGTCTTCCCTCTCAGTTTTGAGATTCTACCAGAACCCCTGCCGATCCACCGCAATCTCATCCTTCCACATACGGGTTCTCAATCTGTTCGTCCACCTTCTCCGCCTGAATCCACACGCGCACGACCACCTCTCCCTTGCCCATATGTAATCCACCACTAAGAATATGAGTCGCCAACTACAACTACCCCAATGCCGGCGTTCTAAACACAGTCCGGAAAGATGAGGATGTTTGACCCGCAGACATTGGATTTAATTCCTACAGAAGTCTACAATTGGTAAAGACAAGTGTATCTTCATACCTGGAGAATCGGGTGTTGTTACTCCTGCTTCATCTTCGTGTTCTATCATCATCTTTCTCCTTTGTGCGTATCTTGTGCTTCTCGTCAGATCTGTATTGGAGACTGATGACGCGACAGAAGAGATTAATGCAGTCAGCGACTTATTTGACTGCACGCGTCAAGGTCAGCAAACCAGAGCTAACCAAGATGTTACTTTCACCCTTAAGTGGGATAATGTGCCTGGCTATACTGTGGTCAAGATACTAGGGGTTGAAGATGTAAGGCAAGTCCGATATTTACCCAAATTTTCCCCACTGGAGTCGGACGTCTACAATTTTGCATGTCCCTTGCA
>JACEFZ010026764.1:0-72500 GCA_014155875.1 Cepaea nemoralis
AAATGGTGAAAAAAATTTTAAAAAATGGTTTTGGAAAATTAAAAAACCACGTGTTCACGTGCACCCACTGTGAACGGACATTTACAGCGCAAATTGGCCTTATCAGTCACACTCGCTACCGCCATAGTTAAAAGTTATTATGCCTTTTTATAGCACAAACTATCGTCTGTCAAGACGGCAAGGTGCAAGGTGCCAATGAGTAGTAGTAGTAGTGATACAGGTGGCACTAGTAGTAGTGATACAGGTGGCAGCAGTTGTAGTAGTAGTAGTAGTAGTAGTAGTGATACAGGTGGCAGCAGTAGTAGTAGTGATACAGGTGGCAGTAGTAGTAGTGATACAGGTGGCAGCACTAGTAGTAGTGATACAGGTGGCAGCACAAGTAGTAGTGATACAGGTGGCAGCAGTAGTAGTAGTGATACAGGTGGCAGCAGCAGCAGTAGTAGTAGTAGTAGTAGTAGTAGTAGTAGTAGTAGCAGCAGTAGTAGTAGTAGTAGTAGTGATACAGGTGGCAGTAGTAGTAGTAGTGATACAGGTGGCAGCAGTAGTAGTAGTAGTGATACAGGTGGAAGGAGTAGTAGTAGTGATACAGGTGGCAGTAGTAGTAGTAATGATACAGGTGGCACTAGTAGTAGTGATACAGGTGGCAGCAGCAGTAGTAGTAGTAGTAGTAGTAGTAGTAGTAGTAGTAGTAGTAGTAGTAGTAGTAGTAGTGATACAGGTGGCAGGAGTAGTAGTAGTAGTGATACAGGTGGCAGCAGTAGTAGTAGTGATACAGGTGGCAACAGTAGTAGTAGTGATACAGGTGGCAGCAGTAGTAGTAGTGATACAGGTGGCAACAGTAGTAGTTGTGATACAGGTGGCAGTAGTAGTAGTAGTAGTGTTACAGGTGGCAGTAGTAGTAGTAGTGTTACAGGTGGCAGTAGTAGTAGTAGTGATACAGGTGGCAGTAGTAGTAGTAGTGTTACAGGTGGCAGTAGTAGTAGTAGTGTTACAGGTGGCAGTAGTAGTAGTAGTGATACAGGTGGGAACAGTAGTAGTAGTAGTGTTACAGGTGGCAGTAGTAGTAATAGTGATACAGGTGGCAGTAGTAGTAGTAGTGATACAGGTGGCAGTAGTAGTAGTAGTGACACAGGTGGCAGCAGTAGTAGTAGTGATACAGGTGGCAGTAGTAGTAGTAGTGATACAGGCGGCAACAGTAGTAGTAGTAGTGTTACAGGTGGCAGTAGTAGTAGTAGTGATACAGGTGGCAGCAGTAGTAGTAGTGATACAGGTGGCAGTAGTAGTAGTAGTAGTAGTAGTAGTAGTAGTAGTAGTAGTAGTAGTAGTAGTAGTAGTAGTGATACAGGTGGCAGCAGTAGTAGTAGTGATACAGGTGGCAGTAGTAGTAGTAGTGATTGTGACGAGTTCACCTTGGGTAGTGAGAGTGAACCACACCCGAGGTGTCTCTGGCACTCCCGTGTATTCTAGCCCCAGGGGTTGGACGAGCAGATACACCTTTTTACTCTGTGGTTGATCTCCTATTAGTTAATTACGTCTACAAGCCCCTCCAGATTCTAGACCCCCACTAACTACCTACACCTGTGGAACAATGAACATTTAGGCATCGTCCGAGACCACACTCAATCATTATACAAAGAGCAAGTCAACTTACATAAAGTTTATTCTACCCTTGAGAATATAGAACTGAAATGAACATCCTGATAGAAGAATCTATTTACACAAATAGAAGATAGAGTAGAGACAGAATCAGAGATGTAGGTGTCTTCATCGAGTTGAGAAGTAGATTGGATGCAGATGTCCCGTCCAGTCGGTCCGCCACTCACCCGGCTTCCTTCCAGTGAGATGACTAGAACCTTGGAGACCACTCTGTCTCCAGAGCGTGGATCCACAACACTAGATTCACTGCTGGACCACACTTCACTGGACCAACTGCATCTATATCACTCCCACGGAGTCACTGTTAAGACAGTTCTCGAACAATACTGGTGGGGAGACAATCCTCCTGGACTTGACTCCAAGTATTAGTCACTTCGATGAACTTAAATAATCACTAACCAATCTAATGGTCTCTTACAGTTACACTGCTTGTAGTATCAGATATGACTACTGATAATGTTACTGAGTCCTTCTAGAACACAGTTGATAATCTTGATATTGAGACAGTACATTAATAGAATCAGACATCTCTTTCATGGAAACAATTCAGGTTGGACTATAACCCCATAGTCCCTTCCACCGGGTTACACTTGCCACAAGTCAATAACTGGTGTAGTTCTTCTCAAGACCTGCCACTTGAGCTGTCCAAAGAACCATTCAAGTGTCTGAAGATCAGTTACTTCTGCGTTTAGGCCGAACCCCCGTCAACCTAGACGGACCGGTGTTCCCTGTCGTTGAGCATGATTACTCAAACTGCTGAAATGTTCCTAGTAGAAACAGGGTGTCTTCTATTATCAGACGATCACAAAACCTCACTTCCCACACGTGCACCTTCAGGGCGGTTGTATTTCTTGAAGCAAACTTCACTCATGGTGCAGCACATTGGGTATCTGGTGTGGTTGAGTCTGGCGTGATAAGTAAAGAACTGAACCCTTCGCTCTGTCACACGAAGTGGTTTCCTGCCAACAACAATTATGGTTGACTGGTTCCTCAACAGGCAAACTCCTGAAAAGGAAGAGCGACCGGTGAGAGTATACTGGCCCAAACATTAGACCACATGCATCCTACCAATAACTACTCAACCCTCAGTCATGCTATTTAGTTATGCATATAACTAAAGCATTATCTCTATATGGCGAGTAGTAAAGCATGGGTTTGCAAATGTCAGCTGGCCACACAGAACAGCCCGTCAAACAGAGCAAGAAATCAGAATGACGAGTCTGATCTTTGGTCTCACCTATTCCTAATCATCTACCAGTCCTCGCTAACGTCCGTAGTGATACAAGGCTGTTATTATAGTTCTAATTTAATCGAACTAAACATAGATAAAGAGTCCCTGGACTCGTTCCTAACATCATCAATGTACATTAAGAAACATAAGCTTGATCAATATCCCATCCCTCGGGATAAAGGAATAGGACATGATCACATCCACTATGTACACAAGCCTGTTTGCTGGTGGGATCACCTGCCCACGCCATAGCAAACTCTTCTTATCCGACTCTGCCTTAGAGTCAAGAAGCCTTCTTGAGAATACATGTTCCCCACATGTTCCAAGGGTAATGTTCCAGTTCTGTCCTCCCCAAGTGGTTTAGCCTTGGCATGGACGGAACTTCATCGTTGGTTTGGTCTACCAACACATACTTTCATAACTTGCTTTTACATCCCCCATATCCTATATTTCCCCAGTCTCATACAGCCTCCTTGCATCCTTCCATACTTCCAGCACCTGAGCATTCACTCGCCCTAGCGCCAGTATGAAAGCGACAGGATAGCTCAGACAAGATTACAGAACGCATATTTATATCGCGACGGCACGCAGTGTTATCTCGCGACGAGCTATTCGGCGTTCGGAATTACTCCAGAAAGTATCACATGCCATGACCTAATATATATACACACAATGTCACATCATATATATAGATAGATATAGCACCAAAGCCACTTACCTTTACCCAGAAATCCGCTGTTCCACACAATGAATTCACTATTAAGTTATTATACAATAGTTACATCATTCCTGGTGGCACAGAACTAAGTTCTTCCTTTACTTAGTAACTAAGCACAATTTTGTCTGAAACTCCACCTACCAACTTACCTGGTTTTCTAACCGTTCTTCTGGCTTCAGCAACTGACTGACATAATCTAAGTTTCCATCCAGCACAAGTAACTAGGTTTTATTCTAACACAGCAACCTAATAGATGCAACGATTGGCAAAATATAGTACATATATTTCAAACCCAAATCGCCCACATCACAATACGGCGTTCCTAACAGCTGATTCGCGAGTACACGGTAAACAAACACGATTCGCCGTCAACTGCGTTATCGATCGGTTTGCTAATTAGTATGCAAGGACATCCGCATAGGTAATGAGGTTAGAACAATGGCGTGTGGAACACACGTACAAAGTTAAATGATTTAAACAAATATCTACCTGCATGGTAAAACCAGATCTCCAGTCAGCTTCCGAACTGTTCAAGGGCTTCTCAGCTTCCTTGCCATAACAGTCAGCCGAATTATGGTTGAGGGGAGACGCACACAAAATTGGCTCACATCTGGCCTGCGTCCGTTCTCGTTGAACACAAGTAAGTGAATGACTGGTTTAGCCACATTCCCGCTTCGTGCCAACTCAATGCGCACTAGAAGCGAGTGCTTCTTGAGAAAAGATACTTTCTCGGGAAACCGTCATTTCCCGCCTGGAGTTTCTAGATCTCTCTGCACGGGAAGTTAGAGCGTTACCCAGCATCACGGGTTACTCGAATTTCAGTGTTTCGAGAATATTCTAGATCGTAAGTCCTTCATCGACTTCCCTCAGTCTATTTTTAGCTGGGAAAGTCCCCGATGACGCGCCAAAATAGTGCGGAATCTTGACGACCCAAGAAAGATAATCGCGTTTCGTCACAGTGATACAGGTGGCAGCAGTAGTAGTAGTGATACAGGTGGCAGTAATAGTAGTAGTATTAGTAGTAGTAGTAGTAGTAGTAGTAGTAGTGATACAGGTTGCAGTAGTAGTAGTAGTGATACAGGTGGCAGTAGTAGTAGTAGTAGTGATACAGGTGGCAGCAGTAGTAGTAGTGATACAGGTGGCAGTAGTAGTAGTAGTAGTGATACAGGTGGCAGCAGTAGTAGTAGTGATACAGGCGGCAGTAGTAGTAGTAGTAGTGATACAGGCGGTAGTAGTAGTAGTAGTAGTGATATAGGTGGCAGTAGTAGTAGTAGTAGTGATACAGGTGGCAGTAGTAGTAGTAGTGATACAGGTGGCAGTAGTAGTAGTAGTGATACAGGTGGCAGTAGTAGTAGTAGTAGTGATACAGGTGGCAGCAGTAGTAGTAGTGATACAGGTGGCAGTAGTAGTAGTAGTGATACAGGTGGCAGTAGTAGTAGTAGTAGTGATACAGGTGGCAGTAGTAGTAGTAGTAGTGATACAGGTGGCAGCAGTAGTAGTAGTGATACAGGTGGCAGCAGTAGTAGTAGTGATACAGGTGGCAGCAGTAGTAGTAGTGATACAGGTGGAGCAGTAGTAGTAGTGATACAGGTGGCAGCAGTAGTAGTAGTGATACAGGTGGCAGTAGTAGTAGTAGTAGTAGTAGTAGTAGTAGTGATACAGGTGGCAGTAGTAGTAGTAGTGATACAGGTGGCACTAGTAGTAGTAGTAGTAGTAGTAGTAGTAGTAGTAGTAGTAGTAGTAGTAGTAGTGATACAGGTGGCAGTAGTAGTAGTAGTGATACAGGCGGCAGTAGTAGTAGTAGTAGTGATACAGGTGGCAGTAGTAGTGGTAGTAGTGATACAAGTGGCAGTAGTAGTAGTAGTAATGATACAGGTGGCAGCAGTAGTAGTAGTAGTGATACAGGTGGCAGCAGTAGTAGTAGTGATACAGGTGGCAGAAGTAGTAGTTGTAGTAGTGATACAGTTGTCAGTAGTAGTAGTAGTGATACAGGTGGCAGAAGTAGTAGTAGTAATAGTTGTTGTTATACAGGTGGCAGCTGTAGTAGTGATACAGGTGTCAGTAGTAGTAGTAGTTGTGATACAGGTGGCAGTAGTAGTAGTAGTAGTTGTGATACAGGTGGCAGAAGTAGTAGTAGTAGTAGTAGTAGTGATACAGGTGGCAGCACTAGTAGTTGTGATACAGGTGGCAGTAGTAGTAGTAGTAGTTGTGATACAGGTGGCAGAAGTAGTAGTAGTAGTAGTGATACAGGTGGCAGCAGTAGTAGTAGTTGTGATACAGGTGGCAGTAGTAGTAGTAGTAGTAGTGATACAGGTGGCAGTAATAGTAGTAGTAGTGATACAGGTGGCAGCAGTAGTAGTAGTAGTGATACAGGTGGCAGTAGTAGTAGTAGTAGTGATACAGGTGGCAGCAGTAGTAGTAGTAGTGATACAGGTGGCAGTAGCAGTAGTAGTAGTGATATAGGCGGCAGCAGTAGTAGTAGTAGTGATACAGGTGGCAGTAGTAGTAGTATTGATACAGGTGGTAGCACTAGTAGTTGTGATACAGGTGGCAGTAGTAGTAGTAGTAGTTGTGATACAGGTGGCAACAACAGTAGTAGTAGTAGTAGTAGTAGTAGTAGTAGTAGTAGTAGTAGTAGTAGTAGTAGTAGTGATACAGGTGGCAGCACTAGTAGTTGTGATACAGGTGGCAGCAGTAGTAGTAGTAGTTGTGATACAGGTGGCAGTAGTATTAGTAGTAGTTGTGATACAGGTGGCAGTAGTAGTAGTAGTAGTAGTAGTAGTAGTAGTAGTAGTAGTAGTAGTAATACAGGTGGCAGCAGTAGTAGCAGTAGTAGTGATACAGGTGGCAGTAGTAGTGATACACTTGACAGTAGTAGTAGTAGTAGTAGTGATACAGGTGGCAGCACTAGTAGTTGTGATACAGGTGGCAGCAGTCAGGTCGGTCCATATATCACAGAGACGTGTTTCAGTGTCCAGTCTGTGGTGAACTAGATAACATGAACACATGATGATGGAGCATTCTCACAGACCATCAGCGTACACGCATACCATACACAGAACACGGTACAGTAGACATGTCATACACAGAACACAGTACAGTAGACATATCATACACAGAACATGGTACAGTAGACATATCATACACAGAACACGGTACAGTAGACATATCATACACAGAACATGGTACAGTAGACATATCATACACAGAACACGGTACAGTAGACATATCATACATAGAGCACAGTCTTGTTGACATATCATACACAGAACACGGTACAATAGTCATGTTCATACACAGAACACGGTACAGTAGACATACCATACACAGAACACGGTACAGTAGACATATCATACACAGAACACGGTACAATAGACATATCATACACAGAACACGGTACAATAGACATGTTCATACACAGAACACGGTACAGTCTACATACTATACACAGAACACGGTACAGTAGACATATCATACACAGAACACGGTACAGTAGACATATCATACACAGAACACGGTACAGTAGACATATCATACACAGAACACGGTACAGTAGACATATCATACATAGAGCACAGTCTTGTTGACATATCATACACAGAACACGGTACAGTAGACATATCATACACAGAACACGGTACAGTAGACATATCATAAACAGAACACGGTACAGTAGACATATCATACACAGAACACGGTACAGTAGACATATCATACACAGAACACGGTACAGTAGACATATCATACACAGAACACGGTACAGAAGACATATCATACACAGAACACGGTACAGTAGACATATCATACACAGAACATGGTACAGTAGACATATCATACACAGAACACGGTACAATAGACATATCATACACAGAACACGGTACAATAGACATGTTCATACACAGAACACGGTACAGTCTACATACTATACACAGAACACGGTACAGTAGACATATCATACACAGAACACGGTACAGTAGACATATCATACACTGAACACGGTACAGTAGACATATCATACACAGAACACGGTACAGTAGACATATCATACATAGAGCACAGTCTTGTTGACATATCATACACAGAACACGGTACAGTAGACATATTATACACAGAACACGGTACAGTAGACATATCATACACAGAACACGGTACAGTAGACATATTATACACAGAACATGGTACAGTAGACATATCATACACAGAACATGGTACAGTAGACATATCATACACAGAACATGGTACAGTAGACATATCATACACAGAACACGGTACAGTAGACATATCATACACAGAACATGGTACAGTAGACATATTATACACAGAACACGGTACAGTAGACATATCATACACAGAACACGGTACAGTAGACATATCATACACAGAACACGGTACAGTAGACATATCATACACAGAACACGGTACAGTAGACATATCATACACAGAACACGGTACAGTAGACATATCATACACAGAACACGGTACAGTAGACATATTATACACAGAACACGGTACAGTAGACATATCATACACAGAACACGGTACAGTAGACATATCATACACAGAACACGGTACAGTAGACATATCATACACAGAACACAGTACAGTAGACATATTATACACAGAACACGGTACAGTAGACATATCATACACAGAACATGGTACAGTAGACATATCATACACAGAACACGGTACAGTAGACATATTATACACAGAACACGGTACAGTAGACATATCATACACAGAACATGGTACAGTAGACATATCATACACAGAACATGGTACAGTAGACATATCATACACAGAACACGGTACAGTAGACAGAAAGTAACACTCATACAAATTCAGTCCGCGAATGCAATGTACGAATGTAGACACTGATTACATGCATGTAGACAATGATTAGATGAATGTAGACAATGATTACACGAATGTAGACAATGATTACACGAATGTAGACAATGATTACACGAATGTAGACAATAGATTACACGAGTGTAGACACTGATTACATGCATTTAGACAATGATTACACGAATGTATACATTAATTACATGAATGTAGACAATGACTACATAAATGTAAATACTAATTACGTAAATGTTGAAAATGATTACATGAATGTGGCAATGCTTACATGAATAAAGACACTAATTACACGAATGTAGAAACTGATTATGTAAATGAAGACAATGATTACATGAATATAGATAATGATTATATGAATATAGACAATGATTACACGAATATAGACACTGATTACATGAATGTAGATTCTAATTATATCCATCCATTATGTGCCATGCCGATAAGAGTGAGTGGTCATGTTTTGTTATCTCACTCGATCACTAGAGTCGTGGATAAGCTCCGTGTTTCTGTCTCGACCATGCCACGTGGCTAAGCCATCCAGGTATTTACTTCTCGTTCTTCTCGTTCCTCCCCTTGGGAGATGTGTGCAGGTGGGGTGGTTGTGTGTTTGGGGGTGTTGGTGAGGGATGTGCCTGGGTGGAGTGGATGGGTGGGGAGTGTGTGTGGGTGAGATATGTGTGGGGGATGTATGTGAGTTGGGGAGGGGTGCATGATGGGTGTGGGTGATGGATTTGGAGATGTGTGTGTGGGTGGGGGATATGTCTGGCTGGGTGGGGGTGTGTGGCTGGATGGATGATGTATGTGTGGGTAGTGAGGGTGATTGTAGTTGGGGGATGTGTGTATGGGTAGGAGATGTGTGGGGAGATGTGTGTGTGGGTGAGGAATGTGTCTTTGGGCTGTGTGTGGGTGTGGTGTTGTGTGGGAGGGGAGCTGGGTGTGGATAAATGATGTGTGTGTGGGTGGGTGAAGGTGTGGTTGGGTTTGCGGGTTGGTGAAGGATGTGTGTGAGGGTGGGAATGTGTGCTTAGATGGGTGGTTGGGGTGTGTGAGTGTGGGTGGGTAGATAGGAGATGTATGTGTTGATGAGTGGGTAAGGGATGTGTGGGTGTTAGTGGTTGAGGGATAAGTACGTGTGTCTAGGGATATGTGAGGGGATGAGTGTATGAGTTGGAAATGTGTGTGTGGGTTGTGTGTGTGCGTGGATGGGAGGTGTGTGTTTGTGAATGGGGGATGTGTTGGTGGGTGGGGATGTGTGTGAGGGATGTGTGTATGGGTGGGGAGATTGTGCGTGGGTGGGGATGTGTGTGTATATGGATAGGGGTGTGTGGTTAAGGGATGTGTGGCTGGGGAATGGGTGGATGGAGGATGTGTGGTTGGGTAGAGGATGTGTGGGTGGATGATTGTATATGAGTAAGGGTGTGTGGTTAAGGGATGTTTGGTTGGGGGATGGGTGGTGGAGGATGTGTGGGTGGGTAGAGGAAATGTGGGTGGGTGAGTGTGTGCAGGTTAGGAGATGGTGGGGGAATGTTTGTAGGTGTGGGCTCGGGATCTGTAAGTGGGCTGGGGGGAGATGGGGGAGAATTATGTGGGTAGGTGCGGAATATGTGAGTTGACGGGGAGATGTGTGTGTGTTGAGGAATGTGTGTTTGGCTGGGTGGGTGGAGGTGTGTGGGTGGAGGAGGATATGTGGGTGAGTGATTGTTGGTGGGTAATGGGACGGGTAGAGGATATGTGAGTGGGGTGGGGGAGATGTGTGTAGGTGGGGGATGTGCGGGTTATTGAATGTATGTGTGCTTGGGGTGTGATGGATGGATGTGTGGTGGGTGAGAGGTGTGTGTGGGTGGGGAGATGTGTAGGTGTAGGGATGTGGCGGATGGGTGGGGGAATGTATGTGTGTGTGGGTTATGTGTGTGGTTGGGTGGGGGAGTTGGAGTGAATGGGGGATGTGTGGGTGGGTGGTGGATGTGTCTCATAACATAGTACTATGCATTGTTTATGTTTACAAAATTCATGTGACAATGTTTTTTCCTATGCACTGTTGATGAAAGAAAGATGAGTGAATGGAAGGGCCGAATGTAAGACGGGCCTGCGTGCCCAATTTGTTACCCTTTGAAAATAAAGTCTGTTCGTTCGTTCGTTCGTTCGTTCGTTCCCCTTGGTCTCTTCCTTTCGATCTTGCGAAGTTGTCACAAAGTTCTCCAATTCATTTCTTCTCATAACATGCCCACAAAATTTTGACTGTCTACGTATAATGTCTCTAATCAGTTTAGGATCTTCATTTGTTTCTTGTAGGACTTGTTCGTTGGTTTTTCTGTCTGCCCATGGTATTCTTTGCATTTTCCTCAGAAACCACATTTCCACAGCCATCATGTGATTTTCAGCCTGTACTGCTCATTGTCCACGTTTCACATTCATGTAAAAGTATAGGCTCTATGTAGCACTTCAACACTATTTTTCTGGTTTCAATTGACATCTTTTTATTGGTCAGTATGATTCTCATCTTGCTAAAGGCTATCTTTGCAATGGCAATTCTTGTTCTAATCTCTTCAAGGCATCTCCCATCAGATGTTGTGACTGTTCCGAGATAACTGTACCGATTCACTTGATTAAGAATATGTCCATTTACTTGTATATTACATTGTGGTATTTCCTTCTTCCTAGTGACGACCATAATCTGTGTCTTCTTACTATTCAGTTCTAACCCTAGTTGTTCACTGTGTGCAACAACCGCATCTATTAAATGTTGCAGGTCCTGTTCATTGTCTGCAATCAAGACTGTGTCATCTGCGTATCTAATGTTATTGATGTACTGTCCCCTAATGTTGATTCCTTCCATATCTTCTATATTTCTGAAAATATTTTCACTGTACTGGGGAAAAAAATCTGGAGACATTACACATCCCTGTCTCACACCTCTCTTAATAGGCTGATATTGGCCTACTTCATTATCAATTCTTATGGCAGCTTGTTGTTTCCAATATATCTTTTTTACAAGTCTAATGACTTTTCCATCAATTTGTAGATACTAATTATATGAATATAGACAATTATTACATGAATTGAGACACTAATTATATGAATATAGACAATGATTACATGAATTGAGACACTAATTACACGAATATACAGAACTATTACATGAATTTAACCACTGATTACGTGAATGTAGGCAATGATTACATGATTGTTAAAAAGATTACATGAAAATATACAATGATAACGTAAATGAAGCCAATGATTACGTAAATGAAGCCAATGATTACATCAGTGAAGAGGCTGATTACTTGAATGTAGGTAATGATTACTTTAATGTAGGAAATTATTATAGGAATGAAAACATTGATAACATGAATGCAAACAATGATTACATGAAACTGATGTTTACAGAATCTGATGTTTACATGAAACTGTTGTTTACATGAAACTGATGTTTACATGAAACTGATTTTAACAATGCAGGATTTAATTATTACAAAGACAAACAGTGATTTTCAGCAATGCAAACAGTTGTAATATCAAGTATATTCACTGAATGTAACAAATACAGACAATCATTATAAGAAATATAGACAATCATTATAACAAATACAGACAATGGTGATAATAAAAAAGACCTTACTATAAAAATACAGAAAATGATTACAACAAATGCATATAACGATTATAACAAAAGAAGACAATGCTTATAACAAATACATACAATAACCATAACAAATACAGACAAACATTTGAACATATACAGACAAAGTTTGTTAAAAATTCAATAATTATAACAAATTCAGGCAAAGATTATAACAAACACGGACTATAATTAAACAACTCAACCAATACTTGTAACAAATACAGACAATAATTACACCAATTACAGACAATGATTACACCAATTACAGATAATGATTACACCAATTACAGACAATGATTGCACAATAAAAGACAATGATTATGACATATACAGGCAATGATTACACCAAATACACATAATGATTATAACAAAAATGACAATGGTTATAAAAAATACAAATAATCAATACAACAAATACAGACAATGATTATAACAAATACAGACACTGATTATAACAAATACAGACAATGATTATAACAAATACTGACACTGATTATAACAAATGAAGACAATGATTATAACAAATACAGACACTGATTATAACAAATACAGACAATGATTATAACAAATAAAGACATTGATTATAACAAATGAAGACAATGATTATAACAAATACAGACAATGATTATAACAAATACAGACAGTGATTATAGCAAATGGAAATAATGGTTATGACTAAAACACAGTGATTATAACAAAAAAAAGGAGAAACATTGATTATAATGAATACAGACAAAGATTATAGCAAATACAGACAATGGTTATAACGAATTCAGACAATGATTATAACGAATGCAGTCAATGATTATAGCAAAGATACCAGCAGACTTGAGCAAGCTGACCACTTAGATCACATGACCATTTGAGCAGCAGAGTCAAGGTAATCTCGTGAACAATCCTAGAACTAAACACCAACACTCTACACTCACACACAGACAGACAGACAGACACACACCACACACGCACTCACACACACCACACACACACACCACACACGCACTCACACACACACATCACACACACTGTATGTTCACTGGCAGTAGTAGCTACACATAATCACATCCGTACACTCACAGAGAACATACACATATTGCATCAGAGGTCATGTGGCAGGACGGCAGCACAACCACGAAAATCATACTAGTGTCCTTGACCCGGTGTATAGGACAAGTGTAGTATTGTGGTGGCGAGTGTCTGTGTGATTGTGTGACATGGTTGTCTGGATACGCTGTCTTGTGGTGGCACCTGTCTGTGTGATTGTGTGACATGGTCGTCTGGATACGTTGTCTTGTGGTGGCGAGTGTCGGTGTGATTGTGTGACATGGTTGTCTGGATACGTTGTCTTGTAGTGGCACATGTCTGTGTGATTGTGTGACATGGTCGTCTGGATACGCTGTCTTGTGGTGGCGAGTGTCTGTGTGGTTGTGTGACATGGTTGTCTGGATACGTTGTCTTGTGGTGGCACCTGTCTGTGTGATTGTGTGACATGGTTGTCTGGATACGGTGTCTTGTGGTGGCACCTGTCTGTGTGGTTGTGTGACATGGTTGTTGTCTGGATACGTTGTCTTGTGGTGGCGAGTGTCGGTGTGATTGTGTGACATGGTTGTCTGGATACGTTGTCTTGTGGTGGCACCTGTCTGTGTGGTTGTGTGACATGGTTGCCTGGGTACGTTGTCTTGTGGAGGCACCTGTCTGTGTGAGTGTGTGACATAGTTGTCTGGATAAGTTGTCTTGTGGTGGCGAGTGTCTGTGTGATTGTGTGACATGGTTGTCTGGATACGTTGTCTTGTGGTGGCACCTGTCTGTGTGATTGTGTGACATGGTTGTCTGGATACGGTGTCTTGTGGTGGCACCTGTCTGTGTGGTTGTGTGACATGGTTGTTGTCTGGATACGTTGTCTTGTGGTGGCGAGTGTCGGTGTGATTGTGTGACATGATTGTCTGGATACGTTGTCTTGTGGTGGCACCTGTCTGTGTGGTTGTGTGACATGGTTGTCTGGATACGTTGTCTTGTGATGGCGAGTGTCTGTGTGATTGTGTGACATGGTTGTCTGGATACGTTGTCTTGTGGTGGCGAGTGTCTGTGTGATTGTGTGACATGGTTGTCTGGGTACGTTGTCTTGTGGTGGCACCTGTCTGTGTGATTGTGTGACATGGTTGTCTGGGTACGTTGTCTTGTGGTGGCGAGTGTCTGTGTGATTGTGTGACATGGTTGTCTGGATACGTTGTCTTGTGGTGGCACCTGTCTGTGTGATTGTGTGACATGGTTGTCTGGGTACGTTGTCTTGTGGTGGCAACTGTCTGTGTGATTGTGTGACATGGTTGTCTGGATACGTTGTTTTGTGGTGGCACCTGTCTGTGTGATTGTGTGACATGGTCGTCTGGAAACGCTGTCTTGTGGTGGCGAGTGTCTGTGTGGTTGTGTGACATGGTTGTCTGGATACGTTGTCTTGTGGTGGCACCTGTCTGTGTGATTGTGTGACATGGTTGTCTGGATACGGTGTCTTGTGGTGGCACCTGTCTGTGTGGTTGTGTGACATGGTTGTCTGGATACGTTGTCTTGTGGTGGCGAGTGTCTGTGTGGTTGTGTGACATGGTTGTCTGGATACGTTGTCTTGTGGTGGCACCTGTCTGTGTGGTTGTGTGACATGGTTGTCTGGGTACGTTGTCTTGTGGTGGCACCTGTCTGTGTGATTGTGTGACATGGTTGTCTGGATACGTTGTCTTGTGGTGGCAAGTGTCTGTGTGATTGTGTGACATGGTTGTCTGGATACGTTGTCTTGTGGTGGCGAGTGTCTGTGTGATTGTGTGACATGGTTGTCTGGATACGTTGTCTTGTGGTGGCACCTGTCTGTGTGATTGTGTGACATGGTTGTCTGGATACGTTGTCTTGTGGTGGCGAGTGTCGGTGTGATTGTGTGACATGGTTGTCTGGATACGTTGTCTTGTGGTGGCACCTGTCTGTGTGGTTGTGTGACATGGTTGTCTGGATACGTTGTCTTGTGGTGGCGAGTGTCTGTGTGATTGTGTGACATGGTTGTCTGGATACGTTGTCTTGTGGTGGCACCTGTCTGTGTGATTGTGTGACATGGTTGTCTGGATACGTTGTCTTGTGGTGGCGAGTGTCGGTGGGATTGTGTGACATGGTTGTCTGGATACGTTGTCTTGTGGTGGCACCTGTCTGTGTGGTTGTGTGACATGGTTGTCTGGATACGTTGTCTTGTGATGGCACCTGTCTGTGTGATTGTGTGACATGGTTGTCTGGGTACGTTGTCTTGTGGTGGCACGTGTCTGTGTGATTGTGTGACATGGTTGTCTAGATACGTTGTCTTGTGGTGGCATCTGTCTGTGTGATTGTGTGACATGGTCGTCTGGAAACGCTGCCTTGGTGGCGAGTGTCTGTGTGGTTGTGTGACATGGTTGTCTGCGTACGTTGTCTTGTGGTGGCACCTGTCTGTGTGATTGTGTGACATGGTTGTCTGGATACGTTGTCTTGTGGTGGCGAGTGTCTGTGTGATTGTGTGACATGGTTGTCTGGATACGTTGTCTTGTGGTGGCGAGTGTCTGTGTGATTGTGTGACATAGTTGTCTGGATACGTTGTCTTGTGGTGGCACCTGTCTGTGTGATTGTGTGCCATGGTTGTCTGGATACGTTGTCTTGTGATGGCACCTGTCCGTGTGATTGTGTGACATGGTTGACTGGGTACGTTGTCCTGTGGTGGCACTTGTCTGTGGGATTGTGTGACATGGTTGTCTGGATACGTTGTGTTGTCGTGGCGAGTGTCTGTGTGATTGTGTGACATGGTTGTCTGGATACGCTGTCTTGTGGTGGCACCTGTCTGTGTGATTGTGTGACATGGTTGTCTGGATACGTTGTCTTGTGGTGGCACCTGTCTGTGTGATTGTGTGACATGGTTGTCTGGGTACGTTGTCTTGTGGTGACATCTGTCTGTGTGATTGTGTGACATGGTTGTCTAGATACGTTGTCTTGTGGTGGCGAGTGTCTGTGTGATTGTGTGACATGGTTGTCTGGATACGCTGTCTTGTGGTGGCACCTGTCTGTGTGATTGTGTGACATGGTTGTCTGGATACGTTGTCTTGTGGTGGCACCTGTCTGTGTGATTGTGTGACATGGTTGTCTGGGTACGTTGTCTTATGGTGGCATCTGTCTGTGTGATTGTGTGACATGGTCGTCTGGAAACGCTGTCTTGTGGTAGCGAGTGTCTGTGTGGTTGTGTGACAAGGTTGTCTGGATACGTTGTCTTGTGGTGGCACCTGTTTGTGTGATTGTGTGACATGGTTGTCTGGATACGGTGTCTTGTGGTGGCACCTGTCTGTGTGGTTGTGTGACATGGTTGTCTGGATACGTTGTTTTGTGGTGGCACCTGTCTGTGTGGTTGTGTGACATGGTTGTCTGGATACGTTGTCTTGTGGTGGCACCTGTCTGTGTGGTTGTGTGACATGGTTGCCTGGGTACGTTGTCTTGTGGTGGCACCTGTCTGTGTGATTGTGTGACATGGTTGTCTGGATACGTTGTCTTGTGGTGGCGAGTGTCTGTGTGATTGTGTGACATGGTTGTCTGGATACGTTGTCTTGTCTGGATACGCTGTCTTGTGATGGCGAGTGTCTGTGTGATTGTGTGACATGTTTGTCTGGATACGTTTGTCTTGTGGTGGCGAGTGTCTGTGTGATTGTGTGACATGGTTATCTGGATACGTTGTCTTGTGGTGGCGAGTGTCTGTGTGATTGTGTGACATGGTTGTCTGGATACGATGTCTTGTGGTGGCACCAGTCTGTGTGATTGTGTGACATGGTTGTCTGGATACGTTGTCTTGTGGTGGCGAGTGTCTGTGTGATTGTGTGACATGGTTGTCTGGATACGCTGTCTTGTGGTGGCACCTGTCTGTGTGATAGTGTGACATGGTTGACTGGATACGTTGTCTTGTGGTGGCGAGTGTCTGTGTGGTTGTGTGACATGGTTGACTGGATACGTTGTCGTGTGGTGGCGAGTGTCTGTGTGGTTGTGTGACATGGTTGTCTGGAAACGCTGTCTTGTGGTGGCGAGTGTCTGTGTGGTTGTGTGACATGGTTGTCTGGATACGCTGTCTTGTGTTGGCGAGTGTCTGTGTGGTTGTGTGACATGGTTGTCTGGATACGTTTCTTGTGGTGGCACCTGTCTGTGTGGTTGTGTGACATGGTTGTCTGGATACGTTGTCTTGTGGTGGCACCTCTCTGTGTGATTGTGTGAATAGGTTGTCTGGATACGTTGTCTTGTGGTGGCGAGTGTCTGTGTGATTGTGTGACATGGTTGTCTGGATACGCTGTCTTGTGGTGGCACCTGTCTGTGTGATTGTGTGACATGGTTGTCTGGATACGTTGTCTTGTGGTGGCACCTGTCTGTGTGATTGTGTGACAGGGTTGTCTGGATACGTTGTCGTGTGGTGGCACCTGTCTGTGTGATTGTGTGACATGGTTGTCTGGATACGTTGTCTTGTGGTGGCATCTGTCTGTGTGATTGTGTGACATGGTTGTCTGGATACGTTGTCTTGTGGTGGCACCTGTCTGTGTGATTGTGTGACATGGTTGTCTGGGTACGTTGTCTTGTGGTGGCACCTGTCTGTGTGATTGTGTGACATGGTTGTCTGGATACGTTGTCTTGTGGTGGCATCTGTCTGTGTGATTGTGTGACATGGTCGTCTGGAAACGCTGTCTTGTGGTGGCGAGTGTCTGTGTGGTTGTATGACATGGTTGTCTGGATACGTTGTCTTGTGGTGGCACCTGTCTGTGTGATTGTGTGACATGGTTGTCTGGATACGGTGTCTTGTGGTGGCACCTGTCTGTGTGGTTGTGTGACATGGTTGTCTGGATATGTTGTCTTGTGGTGGCACCTGTATGTGTGGTTGTGTGACATGGTTGTCTGGATACGTTGTCTTGTGGTGGCACCTGTCTGTGTGGTTGTGTGACATGGTTGCCTGGGTACGTTGTCTTGTGGTGGCACCTGTCTGTGTGAGTGTGTGACATGGTTGTCTGGATACATTGTCTTGTGGTGGCGAGTGTCTGTGTGATTGTGTGACATGGTTGTCTGGATACGTTGTCTTGTGGTGGCGAGTGTCTGTGTGATTGTGTGACATGGTTGTCTGGATACGTTGTCTTGTGGTGGCGAGTGTCGGTGTGATTTGTGTGACATGGTTGTCTGGATACGTTGTCTTGTGATGGCACCTGTCTGTGTGGTTGTGTGACATGGTTGTCTTGATACGTTGTCTTGTGGTGGCGAGTGTCCTGTGTGATTGTTGTGACATGGTTGTCTGGATACGTTGTCTTGTGGTGGCGGGTGTCCTGTGTGATTGTGTGACATGGTTGTCTGAATACGCTGTCTTGTGGTGGCGAGTGTCTGTGTGGTTGTGTGACATGGTTGTCTGGATACGCTGTCTTGTGGTGGCGAGTGTCTGTGTGGTTGTGTGACATGGTTGTCTGGATACGTTGTCTTGTGGTGGCACCTGTCTGTGTAGTTGTGTGACATGGTTGTCTGGATACGTTGTCTTGTGGTGGCACCTGTCTGTGTGATTGTGTGACATGGGTGTCTGGATACGTTGTCTTGTGGTGGCGAGTGTCTGTGTGGTTGTGTGACATGGTTGTCTGGATACGTTGTCTTGTGGTGGAACCTGTCTGTGTGGTTGTGTGACATGGTTGTCTGGATACGTTGTCTTGTGGTGGCGCTTGTATGTGTGGTTGTGTGACATGGTCGTCTGGATACGTTGTCTTGTGGTGGGACCTGTCTGTGTGATTGTGTGACATGGTTGTCTGGATACGTTGTCTTGTGGTGGCATCTGTCTGTGTGATTGTGTGACATGGTTGTCTGGATACGTTGTCTTGTGGTGGCACCTGTCTGTGTGATTGTGTGACATGGTTGTCTGGGTACGTTGTCTTGTGGTGGCACCTGTCTGTGTGATTGTGTGACATGGTTGTCTGGATACGTTGTCTTGTGGTGGCATCTGTCTGTGTGATTGTGTGACATGGTCGTCTGGAAACGCTGTCTTGTGGTGGCGAGTGTCTGTGTGGTTGTGTGACATGGTTGTCTGGATACGTTGTCTTGTGGTGGCACCTGTCTGTGTGATTGTGTGACATGGTTGTCTGGATACGGTGTCTTGTGGTGGCACCTGTCTGTGTGGTTGTGTGACATGGTTGTCTGGATACGTTGTCTTGTGGTGGCACCTGTATGTGTGGTTGTGTGACATGGTTGTCTGGATACGTTGTCTTGTGGTGGCACCTGTCTGTGTGGTTGTGTGACATGGTTGCCTGGGTACGTTGTCTTGTGGTGGCACCTGTCTGTGTGAGTGTGTGAGTGTCTGTGTGATTGTGTGACATGGTTGTCTGGATACGTTGTCTTGTGGTGGCGAGTGTCTGTGTGATTGTGTGACATGGTTGTCTGGATACGTTGTCTTGTGGTGGCGAGTGTCGGTGTGATTGTGTGACATGGTTGTCTGGATACGTTGTCTTGTGATGGCACCTGTCTGTGTGGTTGTGTGACATGGTTGTCTTGATACGTTGTCTTGTGGTGGCGAGTGTCTGTGTGATTGTGTGACATGGTTGTCTGGATACGTTGTCTTGTGGTGGCGGGTGTCTGTGTGATTGTGTGACATGGTTGTCTGAATACGCTGTCTTGTGGTGGCACCTGTCTGTGTGATTGTGTGACATGGTTGTCTGGATACGTTGTCTTGTGGTGGCGAGTGTCTGCGTGATTGTGTGACATGGTTGTCTGGATACGTTGTCTTGTGGTGGCACCTGTCTGTGTGGTTGTGTGACATGGTTGTCTGGATACGTTGTCTTGTGGTGGCGAGTGTCTGTGTGGTTGTGTGACATGGTTGTCTGGATACGTTGTCTTGTGGTGGCACCTGTCTGTGTGGTTGTGTGACATGGTTGTCTGGATACGCTGTCTTGTGGTGGCGAGTGTCTGTGTGATTGTGTGACATGGTTATCTAGATACGTTGTCTTGTGGTGGCGAGTGTCTGTGTGGTTGTGTGACATGGTTGTCTGGATACGCTGTCTTGTGGTGGCGAGTGTCTGTGTGGTTGTGTGACATGGTTGTCTGGATACGCTGTCTTGTGGTGGCGAGTGTCTGTGTGGTTGTGTGACATGGTTGTCTGGATACGTTGTCTTGTGGTGGCACCTGTCTGTGTAGTTGTGTGACATGGTTGTCTGGATACGTTGTCTTGTGGTGGCGCTTGTATGTGTGGTTGTGTGACATGGTTGTCTGGATACGTTGTCTTGTGGTGGCGCTTGTATGTGTCGTTCGTTGTGTGACATGGTTGTCTGGATACGTTGTCTTGTGGTGGCGCTTGTATGTGTGGTTGTGTGACATGGTTGTCTGGATACGTTGTCTTGTGGTGGCGAGTGTCTGTGTGGTTGTGTGACATGGTTGTCTGGATACGCTGTCTTGTGGTGGCGAGTGTCTGTGTGGTTGTGTGACATGGTTGTCTGGATACGTTGTCTTGTGGTGGCACCTGTCTGTGTAGGTTGTGTGACATGGTTGTCTGGATACGTTGTCTTGTTGTGGCACCTGTCTGTGTGATTGTGTGACATGGTTGTCTGGATACGTTGTCTTGTGGTGGCGAGTGTCTGTGTGGTTGTGTGACATGGTTGTCTGGATACGTTGTCTTGTGGTGGAACCTGTCTGTGTGGTTGTGTGACATGGTTGTCTGGATACGTTGTCTTGTGGTGGCGCTTGTATGTGTGGTTGTGTGACATGGTCGTCTGGATACGTTGTCTTGTGGTGGAACCTGTCTGTGTGGTTGTGTGACATGGTTGTCTGGATACGTTGTCTTGTGGTGGCGCTTGTATGTGTGGTTGTGTGACATGGTTGTCTGGATACGTTGTTTTGTGGTGGCGAGTGTCTGTGTGGATGTGTGACATGGTTGTCTGGATACGCTGTCTTGTGGTGGCGAGTGTCTGTGTGGTTGTGTGACATGGTTGTCTGGATACGTTGTCTTGTGGTGGCGCTTGTATGTGTCGTTCGTTGTGTGACATGGTTGTCTGGATACGTTGTCTTGTGGTGGCGCTTGTATGTGTGGTTGTGTGACATGGTTGTCTGGATACGTTGTCTTGTGGTGGCGAGTGTCTGTGTGATTGTGTGACATTGTTGTCTGGATACGTTGTCTTGTGGTGGCGAGTGTCTGTGTGATTGTGTGACATGGTTGTCTGGATACGTTGTCTTGTGGTGGCGCTTGTATGTGTGGTTGTGTGACATGGTTGTCTGGATACGTTGTCTTGTGGTGGCGCTTGTATGTGTGGTTGTGTGGCATGGTCGTCTGGATACGTTGTCTTGTGATGGCGCTTCTATGTGTGGTTGTGTGGCATGGTCGTCTGGATACGTTGTCTTGTTTTAACATCGTGCATGTTGGAGTGTAACACACTGATTGTGTTTTATGGGGTTATGGTGTATTTTGGGACAATTGTGTTGTATCGTGAGACAGTTGTATTGTAGTGTGAGACAGTTGTGTTGTATTGAAATGTAGTATTTTAAGATATTAGGGGCGTTCATTTGAAACCTGTTCCAATGGCTTTATTACAAAAGCATGAAAGAAATATTAACAGGTGTGATAGAATTAAACAAAGCATTCATTTTGAATGAATTATGCACCATGGGTTGGTCAGAAGAAGTAGGCATTCAGGCAAGCATCCCATTGCTTAGGTAGGCGGCGAATGCCGTCCGCAAAATAGGATTGCTCACTGAACCAAGTGTTTACCGAGTTCATTACGTCTGCATGTGTATGAAATCGTTGCCATTTGAGAGCTTCTATTAGAGGTCCGAACAAATGAAAATCACATGGTGACAAATCAGGACTATAGGCTGGATGCTGCAGAATTTCCCACTTCTTCCTTGCTGATGCTTCCTGCAGACGAGCATTATCGTGCAAAAAAATCACACCGCGAGAAATCATGCCGGGTCGTTTATTCTTGATGGCTTTTTTTTGCAGCTTGTCTAGTGTTTGCAAGTAGTGGGTAGAGTTGATGTTGACACCAGATTCTTTAAAGTCGGCCAACAATAGCCCTTCGTGGTCAAAAACTGCCCTTAGCATAACCTTACCAACGGAAACCTGTAACTTGAATTCTTTGGCTTGTGGTGATCCAGCATGCTTCCATTGCATGCTCTCTCTTTTGCTGCTCGGCTCAAAGTGGTGACACCATGATTCATCGCCTGCCACTATGCGGAAGAGAAATGCATCACCCTCCACTCTGTATCGCAGCAAGTGGTTCAAACACCATCCCATGCGTTCCTCCTTTTTGGTGGTCGGTTAACATCCGTGGTACCCACTGTAAACACACCTTCCAATTTTGCAGATTCTTGCGAACGACCTTTTTAATTGTCCCAATTGACACATCAAATTCTTTTGCTAGCGAACGTATGCTTCGACAACGGTTCATCTGTACTGCTGCATCAATTTTGGGGATGGTTTTTTTCTGTTGCAACAATATGGGCTTGACCCGGCCGTCGAAGATCTGTCGTGAACTGGCGTCCTTTCCGAAACATTCGTGCCCAGTCTGTCACTGTTGTCTTCGACACACATTTGTTACCGTACGCTGTCTGCATTCTTCGATGAATGTCCACTGGTCGACATCCTTCAAATGGAAGAAACTAAATCACCGCTATTTGAGCTTCTTTGGGCGGATTTTGGATCAACCCGGCCATTTTCTCAACGGTTAGAAACAGAACCTATGCATCAAGGGACGATAAGCACGTCCTCTTTTATTCATTGGTCAGTACTTATCACATGACTATGACATGATCATGTTCAACGTACGCAATTACGCGCGGTGCAGCACGAACAGATTTCAAATGAACACCCCTTATAGTTGTAATGTGGGACAGATTTTTGTATTGTGGTACTGTTATGTGAATTGTGGGACAGTTATGTTGTCTCTTGAGATAGTTATGTTGCATTGTGGGACCGTTATGTTGTCTCTTGGGACAGTTATGCTGTTTTGTTAGACAGCTCTGTTGCAGAGTGAGATTGTTATGCTGTGATATAAGGCAGTAATGTTGTATAGTGATATTATTATGTTGTCTCATGCAAAAATATTTATGTATTGAGAGATTGTAATTATAAGTCAACAATGTTGGAAAGTGAGACAGTCAGGTTGTATTGAGGGACATCTATGTTGCATTGTGGGACAGTTAAGATGTGTTGCGTGGTTGTAATGTTGGATTGTGAAACATTTATATTTCATTGTTAGCCAGTTATGTTGTTTTGTCAGCTTATTATTTTGAATTCTAGAACAGTTATGTTTATTGTTGGGAAAGTTATATAGTATTATTATACAGCTTACAGCTATGTTGAATTTGAGATTGTCATTTTGTATTATGAGGAATGCATGTTTCATTGTGAGACAGTTATGTTGTATAATGGGACATCTTTGTTGTATTATGGGACGGTTACGTTGTATTATGGGACAGTTACGTTGTATTATGGGACAGTTACGTTGTATTATGGGACAGTTACGTTGTATTATGGGACAGTTACGTTGTATTATGGGACAGTTACGTTGTATTATGGGACAGTTACGTTGTATTATGGGACAGTTATGTTGTATTATGAGGACATTATCATCGTGGAGCAGTTATGTTGTAGTCTGAGACAGTTTTAATTTGTATGTTGTATTGTGGGACATTTATTTGTTATTGGGACATTTAGTTTGTATTGTGGGACATTTAGGAGACAGTTGTTGTGCGCTGTGGGACAGCTTTGTTGTATTGTGTGACATATATGTTTTATTGTAAAACATTAATGTTGTATTGTGAGACATCTACGCTTCATTATATGACAGTTATGTTGTCTTGCTTGACAGTTGTGTTGTATTGTGAGACTGTTATAGTGTATTGTGAGACAACAGTGTTGTATTGGGAGCAGTTGTGTTGTATTGTGAGACAGTTGTGTTGTAAGACATATGTGTTGTATCGTGAGACAGTTGTGTTGTATTGTGAGACATATATGTTGTATTGAGAGACAGTTGTATTGTATTGTGAGACAGTTATGTCGTGTAGTGAGACTATTGTGTTGTATTGTGAGACTGTTATTTGTTTTGTGAGAAGTTGTGTTATACTGTGAGATAAGTATGTTGTATAATGAGAGTTTTATTATTTGTGAGACATTTGTGGTGTATTATGAGACAGTTATGCTGTATTGTGAACAATTGTGTTATATTGTGAGACAGTTGTCTTGCAGTATGAGACAGTTGTCTTGCAGTATGAGACAGTTGTGTTATATTGTGAAACATGTGTGCTGTATTGTGAGACAGTTGTGTTATATTATGAGACAGCTGTGTTAATTTGCAAGACAGTTGTGTTGTATTGTGGACAATTTTGTTGTATTATGAGACAGTTGTGTTGTATTGTGAGACAGTTGTGTCATATTGTGAGACAGTTGTGTCGTATTGTGGGATAGTTATATGTGTGTGTGTGTGTGTGTGTGTGTGTGTGTGTGTGTGTGTGTGTGTGTGTGTGTGTGTGTGTGTGAAATTTGTGTTGGATTGTGAGACATTTGTGTGGTATTGTGAGATAGCTGTGTCGTATTGTGAGACAGTTGTGTCTTATTGCGAAATAGTTGTGTTTGTTTGTGAGAGACGTATATTGGATTGTTAGAAGGTGTACTGTATTGTGAGACAATTATGTTATTCTGTGATTAGACAGACTCCTGTGATATGACAGTATGTGATACTATGTTGTGTTATCATCATCATCATCATCATCATCATCATCATCATCATCATCATCATCACCATCATCATCATCATCGTCCTATTTCAAAATGGAGTGTGATCATCATCATGATCGTCTGTCATCCTGTGGTGTGATCAAACAAATCCCTGACATTGCCACTAGCCACAGGTCAGCTAGCCATAGGTCAGCTAGCCACAGGTCAGCTAGCCACAGGTCAGCTAGCCATAGATCAGCTAGCCACAGGTCAGCTAGCCACAGGTCAGCTAGCCACAGATCAGCTAGCCATAGGTCAGCTAGCCACAGGTCAGCTAGCCATAGGTCAGCTAGCCACAGATCAGCTAGCCACAGGTTAGCTAGCCATAGGTCAGCTAGCCACAGGTCAGCTAGCCATAGGTCAGCTAGCCATAGGTCAGCTAGCCACAGGTCAGCTAGCCACAGGTCAGCTAGCCACAGGTCAGCTAGCCATAGATCAGCTAGCCATAGGTCAGCTAGCCACAGGTCAGCTAGCCACAGGTCAGCTAGCCACAGATCAGCTAGCCATAGGTCAGCTAGCCATAGGTCAGCTAGCCACAGGTCAGCTAGCCACAGATCAGCTAGCCACAGGTCAGCTAGCCATAGGTCAGCTAGCCACAGATCAGCTAGCCATAGGTCAGCTAGCCATCGGCGCGTGTTGTGTCTGGCGCTGAGTCAACATGGCTCAACTATTTCCTCTGCAGCATGTTTCTGATTATGGATGGTTGGTTTGGGAAAACACGCTGTCTACCCCAGAGCTGGGAGACGCCATGAGAACATCCAAAGGCAAAGAGCTGTGCAAGTTGATGAGATCGCTCTCGGAGGCGTCGCCGTGGCCATTGGGCAAGTCGTCAGATGCTGCCAGAAAACAGTTGTCGTCCAGATTCCTTCCATGGAGACGATCGCGCAGATTGCTGAACTGGGTGAGGTCGTCCAGGCTAAGGCTGGCCGGGATGTGGTTGTTGCTGCTGCTTTCTGTGAGTCTCTCCCGACGGATCAGCTCGGACAGCTGGTTGTGCAACTGTTGCAGTGTGGCCACCGTCAGAGACTTTCTAGCCTGGGACTTCCCTGAAAGTTTGAAGTCCCTGATATGTCTAAGGAAGCAGCCTGATCTCTGAAGGCAGCCTTCTTAGGACTTTCAAATGGACTCTGAAAGTGTCCAGTGCCCAGTTCCCTGAAGGCGCTGGAGCTGTGACAACGAGGTAGGTCCGCATCAAAGCATCCATCCTGGCGAAGACTGATGCAGTTGTCGGTTGTCTTGACTGCCTGGTCTACCCCGAAACCAGGCAGTTTATTCAGGTTTTGAGTTAGCAATGACACGCACATGTCTTGGCTCCGCGATTGCGCAGACGACAGTTTTGTATTGTGCTGGCACTGTTCCCCGCCATGCGCTCGCAAATGTGCAGCATTTTGATCGCCATCGCAGCCTGGGCGATCTTGCTCCCCGTGGCCGAAGCCCGGGATTCAGTATTGCTGTCGCCCTGATTAATAAATGTATGGTCAGGCCGCGACCGCCCACTGGAGTCTGCATGTGTTGGGATGTGTCCAGCACTGTGGTCACCGCTCAGTTCCAACAAGGCCTGGATGTCCATGATGTCTATAAGGTCATCCCTGGCCTCGAACCCTGAAGCGCTCTTCTCGATCTCTTCTAGAGACAGGACATTGTCCTCGACAGGTCCTCGCACCGAGCAGTGGGACGCGCACGAGTAAGCAGCTGGCACGTGTTGTGGGATGTTGCTGGAATGTTGCAAGTTGCGAGTGACACAACCATATTGCTTGTTGGTGAGTGTGTGGTTGTCAGCAACAATGCTGGCACTGACCCCGAGGCTGGACGTGTTGCTGATGAAGACACTGCTGGCGCTGGAAATGGCACTGCTGTTGCTGAGCACGGACAGCGGGCTGTCTTGGCGCAGTAAGGTAACCAGGGACGGAGTTGAGGACATGGAGGACGTGGACAGCGGCTGAAGGAAGTGCGACGTTGGTTGAGCTGAGCTTGGGGCTCTGTCCACGAAGAAGACCGGACTTTGCTGCGTGATCCTGGCCGGTGTGGAGTTGCTGCTGCTGTCAGAAACTGAGACCGGACTCTGACTAATTTGCCGGCTGTGGCCTGACGGTGTGAAACAGCCCTCTCTAAAGAAGATTGGACTGGCATGAACGGACCGGCCCAGCGAGCCAGGACTGGGAGCTATGGGCAAAGGGCTGGTGATGATCGTCTTGGGGGTCTTGGGTGACGGGGAGTTGTGCCGGCTGCTCGGTGCTGGTTTCGGGAGTATGGGCACCACTGGTTTGGGGCCCGCCAGGTGGAGTTTGGCAGGGATGGAGTGCTTGCTTTGTTTGGGTGGCGATCCGAAAGGTATGGGGCTCTTTTCTCCAGGAATCGGACTTTGATTAAATCGGAGCAGGGATACAGGGCTCTTCCGGGGCCGGCCGGACATGGGCACGGGGCTACTGGGCACCAGTGAGGTCGGGACGGGACTCTCCCTGGCCGGGTTGATGATCAGCAGAGGCACGGGACTCTCGCGTGTCGGAGGCACCAAGATGGCCGGGCTCTGGACCAACACGGGACTTTTGCCCATGACAGGACTGGTGGCCAGAATGTTGCCGGTGAATGAGGCCAATGGAAGCGGGGACTCCCGAACTGAGTGTGACAGGGGGCTCTCTCGGGTGATGGTCAAGGGCGATTGGCGAGGAGTCAGCGGGCAGATGCTGGCGTGGTTCTGGATGATACGTGTGAGCTGCTCACGCTCCTCGTGCAGCTGTTTAATCTCTGACCTCAAGGTTGTGTTGTGACATTCCAACCTCTGTGTTTCCTGCCGGACAAGGACAGTACACAGTCAGCAAATAGGTGATCTAGACATATGTCATCTACACAACATGGCAGGGAACATCAGATATAGAACATGGACTGGGAACAATATATACTGAACATAGATAGACAACACCATCCACACAACATTGACAGAACAGTGGCCAATGAACATTATCTACAGAACGTTGACAGAGAACATCATCTACAGAACATGGAAAAGCAACATTATCTACAGAAAATGGACAGGAAACATTATCTACAGAACATGGACAGAGAACATTATCTACAGAATATGGACAGGAAACATTATCTACAGAACATGGACAGGGAACATTATCTTCAGAACATGGACAGGGAACTTTATCTATAGAACATGGTTAGGGAATATTACATAAAAAAAAGCAATGACAGAGAACATTATCTACAGAACATGGACATGGAATATATCAATAGAATATGGACAGGGAACATTATCTACAGAACATGGACAGAGAACATTATCTACAGAACATGGACAAGCAATATTATCTACAGAACATAGACAGGGAACATTATCTACAGAAAATGGACAGGGAACATTATCTACAAAAATGGACAGGGAACATCATCTACAGAACAAGGACAGGGAACATTATCTGCAGAACATGGACAGGGAACATTATATACAGAACATGGACAGGGAACATTATCTACGGAATATGGAAAGGGAATATTATCTACAGAACATTGACAGAGAATATTATCTAAAGAAAATGGACATGGAACATTATCTACAGAACATGGACAGGGAACATTATCTACAGAACATGGACAGGGAACATTAACTACAGAACATGGACAGGGAACATTATCTACAGAACATGGACAGGGAACATTATCTACAGAACATGGACAGGGAACATTATATACAGAAAATGGGCAGGGAACATTACCTACAGAACACGGACAGGCAACATTATCTACAGAAAATCGACAGGGAACATTATCTACAGAACATGGACAAGCAACATTATCTACAGAAAATTGACAGGGAACATTATCTACAGAATATGGACAGGGAACATTATCTACAGAAAATGAACAAGGAACATTATCTACAGAATACGGACAGGCAACATTATCTACAGAAAATGGACAGAGAAAATTATCTTCAAAACATGGACAGAGAACATTATCTACAGGATATGGACAGGGAACATTATCTACAGAACATGGACAGGGAACATTATCTGCAGAACATGGAGAGGGAACATTATCTACAAAACATGGACAAGCAATATTATTTACAGAACATGGACAGGGAACATTATCTACAGAACATGGACAGGTAATATTACGTACAAAACAATGAAGGGAACATTATTTACAGAACATGGACATTGAATATTATCTATAGGACATGGACAGGGAACATTATCTACAGAACATGGACAGTGAACATTATCTACAGAACATGGACAGGGAACATTATCTACAGAACATTGACAGGGAATATTAATCTACATAAAATGGACATGGAACATTATCTACAGAACATGGACATGGAACATTATCTACAGAACATGGACAGGGAACATTATCTACAGAACATGTACAGGGAAACAATATCCTACAGAACATAGTCAGGGAAACATTATCTACAGAACACGGAACAGGCCTTCATTATCTACAGAAAAATGGACAGGAACATTATCTACAGAACATGGGCAAGCAACATTATCTACAGAAAATGGACAATGAACATTATCTACAGAACATGTAAGGGAAAATTATCTATGAATATGGAAAAGGAACATTATCTACAGAACACGGACAGGGAACATTACCTACAGAACATGGACAGGGAACATTATCTACAGAAAATGGCAGGGGATATTATCTACAGAATATGGACAGGGAACATTATCTACGGAACATGGACGAGCAACATTATCTACAGAACATGGCCAGGCAACATTATCTACAGAATATGGACAGGGAATATTACATACAAAACAATGACAGGGAACATTATCTACAGAACATGGACAGGGAACATTATTTACAGAACATGGACATGGAATATTATCTACAGAACATGGACAGGGAACATTATCTACAGAACATGGACAGGGAAAATTATCTACAGAACATGACATAGGGAAAATTATCTACAGTACATGGACAGGGAATATTATCTACAGAAAATGGACAGGGAACATTATCTACAGAACAAGGACAGGAAACATTATCTACAGAACATGGACAGGGAACAATATCTACAGAATATGGTCAGGGAACATTATCTACAGAACATGGACAGGCATCATTATCTACAGAAAATGGACAGGGAACATTATCTACAGAACATGTCAAGGGAAAATTATCTAATGAATATGGACAAGGGAACATTATCTACAGAACATGGAAGGGAAATTATCTACTGAACATGGACAGGGAACATTATCTACAGAACATGGACAGGGAACATTATCTACAGAACATGGACAGGGAACATTATCTACAGAACATGGACAGGCAACATTATCTACAAAAAATGGACAGGGAACATTATCTACAGAACATGGACAGGGAACATTATCTACAGAAAATGGACAGGGAACATTATCTACAGAACACGGACAGGCAACATTATCTACAGAATATGTACAGGGAACATTATCTACAAAACATGGACAGGAACATTATCTACAGAATATGGACAGGGAACATTATCTACTGAAAATGGACAGGGAACATTATCTACTGAACATGGACAGGGAACATTATCTACAGAACATGGACAGGGAAAATTTAATGCAGAACATGGACAGGGAATATTATCTACAGAACATGGACAGGGAACATTATCTACAGAACATGGACATGGAATATTATCTACAGAACATGGACAGGGAACATTATCTACAGAACATGGACAGATAATATTACATACAAAACAATGACATGGAACATTATCTACTGAACATGGACAGGGAACATTATCTACAGAACATGGACAGGGAACATTATTGCAGAACATGGACAGGGACCATTATCTATAGAACATGGGCAAGCAACATTATCTACAGAAAATGGACAGGGAACATTATCTACAGAACATGTAAGGGAAAATTATCTATGAATATGGACAGGGAAAATAATCTACAGAACATGGACAGGGAACATTATCTACAGAACATGGACATGGAATATTATCTACAGAACATGGACAGGGAATATTATCTACAGAACATGGACAGGGAACATTATCTACAGAACATGGACAGGGAAAATTATCTACAGTACATGGACAGGGAATATTATCTACAGAAAATGGACAGGAAACATTATCTACAGAACAAGGACAGGAAACATTATCTACAGAACATGGACAGGGAACAATATCTAAAGAACATGGTCAGGGAACATTATCTACAGAACATGGACATGCATCATTATCTACAGAAAATGGACAATAAACATTATCTTCAGAACATGGGCAAGCAACATTATCTACAGAAAATGGACAGGGAACATTATCTACAGAACATGTAAGGGAAAATTATCTATTAATATGGACAGGGAACAATATCTACAGAAAAGGGTCAGGGAACATTATCTACAGAACATGGACAGGCATCATTATCTACAGAAAATGGACAGGGAATATTATCTTCAGAACATGGGCAAGCAACATTATCTACAGAAAATGGACAGGGAACATTATCTACAGATCATGTAAGGGAAAATTATCTATTAATATGGACAGGGAACATTATCTACAGAACATGGTCAGGGAACATTATCTGCAGAACATGGACAGGGAACATTATCTACAGAACATGGACATGGAATATTACATACAAAACAATGACAGGGAACATTATCTACAGAACATGGACAGGGAATTTTATCTACAGAACATGGACAGGGAGCATTATCTATAGAATATGGACAGGGAACATTATCTACAGAATATGGATAGGGAAGATTATCTACAGAACATGGACAGGGAACATTATCTACAGAACATGGACAGGGAATATTACATACAAAACAATGACAGGGAAGATTATCTACAGAATATGGACAGGGAATATTATCTACAGAACATGGTCAGGGAACAATATCTAAAAAACATGGACAGGCAACATTATCTATAGAACATGGACAGGGAACATCATCTACAGAACATGAGCAGGGAACATTATCTACAGAACATGGAAGGGAACATTATCTACAGAACATGGACAGGGAACATTATCTTCAGAACATGGACAGGGAACTTTATCTACAGAACATGGGCAGGGAATATTACATTAAAAAAACAATGACAGGGAACATTATCTACAGAACATGGACATAGAATATTATCAATAGAATATGGACAGGGAACATTATCTACATAACATGGACAGGGAACATTATCTACAGAACATGGACAAGGAATATTATCTACAGAACATAGACAGGGAACATTATCTACAGAACATGGACAGGGAACATTATCTACAGAAAATGGACAGGGAACTTCATCTACAGAACAAGGACAGGAAACATTATCTGCAGAAAATGGACAGGGAACATTATCTACAGAACATGGACAGGAAACATTATCTACAGAATTTGGAAAGGGAACTTTATCTACAGAACATGGACAGGAAACATTATCTACAGAATTTGGAAAGGGAACATTATCTACAGAACATGGACAGGGAACTTTATCTACAGAACATGGACAGGGAACATTAACTACAGAACATGGACAGGGAACATTATCTACAGAACATGGACGTGGAACATTATATGCAGAACATGGACAGGGAACATTTATCTACAGAACATGGACAGGGAACATTATCTAAAGAACATGGACAGGGAACATTATAATACAGAAAATGGACAGGGAACATTACCTACAGAACACGGACAGGCAACATTATCTACATAAAATCGACAGGGAACATTATCTACAGAACATGGACAAGCAACATTATCTACAGAAAATTGATAGGGAACATTATCTACAGAATATGGACAGGGAACATTATCTACAGAAAATGAACAAGGAACATTATCTACAGAATACGGACAGGCAACATTATCTACAGAAAATGGACAGAGAAAATTATCTTCAAAACATGGACAGAGAACATTATCTACAGGATATGGACAGGGAACATTATCTACAGAACATGGACAGGGAACATTATCTGCAGAACATGGAGAGGGAACATTATCTACAAAACATGGACAAGCAACATTATTTACAGAACATGGACAGGGAACATTATCTACAGAACATGGACAGGTAATATTACGTACAAAACAATGAAGGGAACATTATTTACAGAACATGGACATTGAATATTATCTATAGAACATGGACAGGGAACATTATCTACAGAACATGGACAGGAAACATTATCTACAGAACATGGACAGTGAACATTATCTACAGAAAATGGACAGTGAACATTATCTACAGAACATTGACAGGGTATATTATCTACATAAAATGGACATGGAACATTATCTACAGAACATGGACATGGAACATTATCTACAGAACATGGAGAGGGAACATTATCTACAGAACATGTACAGGGAACAATATCTACAGAACATAGTCAGGGAACATTATCTACAGAACACGGACAGGCTTCATTATCTACAGAAAATGGACAGGGAACATTATCTACAGAACATGGGCAAGCAACATTATCTACAGAAAATGGACAATGAACATTATCTACAGAACATGTAAGGGAAAATTATCTATGAATATGGAACAGGAACATTATCTATAGAACACGGACAGGGAACATTACCTACAGAACATGGACAGGGAACATTATCTACAGAAAATGGCAGGGAATATTATCTACAGAATATGGGCAGGGAACATTATCTACGGAACATGGACGAGAAACATTATCTACAGAACATGGCCAGGCAACATTATCTACAGAACATGGACAGGGAATATTACATACAAAACAATGACAGGGAACATTATCTACAGAACATGGACAGGGAACATTATTTACAGAACATGGACATGGAATATTATCTACAGAACATGGACAGGGAACATTATCTACAGAACATGGACAGGGAACAATATCTACAGAACATGAATAGGGAAAATTATCTACAGTGCATGGACAGGGAATATTATCTACAGAAAATGGACAGGGAACATTATCTACGGAACAAGGACAGGAAACATTATCTACAGAACATGGACAGGGAACAATATCTACAGAATATGGTCAGGGAACATTATCTACAGAACATGGACAGGCATCATTATCTACAGAAAATGGACAGGGAACATTATCTACAGAACATGGGCAAGCACCATCATCTACATAAAATGGACAGGGAACATTATCTACAGAAAATGTAAGGGAAAATTATCAATGAATATGGACAAGGAACATTATCTACAAAACATGGACAGGGAACATTATCTGCAGAACATGGACAGGGAACATTATCTACAGAACATGGACATGGAATATTACATACAAACCAATGACAGGGAACATTATCTACAGAACATGGACAGGAAAAATTATCTGCAGAACATGGACAGGGAAAATTATCTACAGAACGATGGACAGGGAAAATTATCTACAGAACATGGCATGGAATATTATCCACAGAATATGGACAGGGAAAATTATCTACAGAACATGGACAGGCACAATTATCTACAGAAAATGGACAGGGAACATTATCTACAGAACACGGACAGGCAACATTATCTACAGAATATGTACAGGGAACATTATCTACAAAACATGGACAGAGAACATTATCTACAGAATATGGACAGGGAAAATTATCTACTGAACATGGACAGGGAACATTATTTGCAGAACATGGACAGGGAACATTATCTACAGAACATGGACAGGGAAAATTTAATGCAGAACATGGACAGGGAACATTATCTACAGAACATGAACAGGGAACATTATCTACAGAACATGGACATGGAATATTATCTACAGAACATGGACAGGGAACATTATCTACAGAACATGGACAGATAATATTACATACACAACAATGACATGGAACATTATCTACTGAACATGGACAGGGAACATTATCTACAGAACATGGACATGGAACATTATTTGCAGAACATGGACAGGGGCCATTATCTATAGAACATGGGCAAGCAACATTATCTACAGAAAATGGACAGGGAAAATTATCTACAGAACATGTAAGGGAAAATTATCTATGAATATGGACAGGGAAAAGTATCTACAGAACATGGACAGGGAACATTATCTACAGAACACGGACATGAAATATTATCTACAGAACATGGACAGGGAATATTATCTACAGAACATGGACAGGGAACATTATCTACAGAACATGGACAGGGAAAATTATCTACAGTACATGGACAGGGAATATTATCTACAGAAAATGGACAGGGAACATTATCTACAGAACAAGGACAGGAAACATTATCTACAGAACATGAACAGGGAACAATATCTACAGAACATGGTCAGGGAACATTATCTACAGAACATGGACATGCATCATTATCTACAGAAAATGGACAATGAACATTATCTTCAGAACATGGGCAAGCAACATTATCTACAGAAAATGGACAGGGAACATTATCTACAGAACATGTAAGGGAAAATTATCTATTAATATAGACAGGGAACAATATCTACAGAAAAGGGTCAGGGAACATTATCTACAGAACATGGACAGGCATCATTATCTACAGAAAATGGACAGGGAACATTATCTTCAGAACATGGGCAAGCAACATTATCTACAGAAAATGGACAGGGAACATTATCTACCAAACATGTAAGGGAAAATTATCTATTAATATGGACAGGGAACATTATCTACAGAACATGGTCAGGGAACATTATCTGCAGAACATGGACAGGGAACATTATCTACAGAACATGGACATGGAATATTACATACAAAACAATGACAGGGAACATTATCTACAGAACATGGACAGGGAATTTTATCTACAGAACATGGACAGGGAGCATTATCTATAGAATATGGACAGGGAACATTATCTACAGAATATGGATAGGGAAGATTATCTACAGAACATGGACAGGGAACATTATCTACAGAACATGGACAGGGAATATTACATACAAAACAATGACAGGGAACATTATCTACAGAATATGGACAGGGAATATTATCTACAGAACATGGTCAGGGAACAATATCTACAAAACATGGACAGGCAACATTATCTATAGAACATGGACAGGGAACATCATCTACAGAACATGAGCAGGGAACATTATCTACAGAACATGGAAGGGAACATTATCTACAGAACATGGACAAGGAACATTATCTACAGAACATGGACAGTGAATATTACATCATCCCCTGTCGAAAAACAAACACATTCTCTCTCAACAACCAATAACATCCTTACTCCACACCCAAGAACATCCTCTCTCAACACCCACCAACATGCTCTCTCAATAGCCAACAACATCCTATCTCAACAGGCAACAACATCCTCTCTCAACAACCAATAACATCCTCTCTCTTAACAACCAACAACATCCTCTCTCAACAACCAAAAACAACCTCTCTCAACAACCAAAAACCTCCTCTCTGAACATCTAAAAAGATCCTCTCTTAACAACCAAAAACATCATCTCTCTCAACAGCCAACAACACCTCTCTCTCAACAGACAACAATAGCCTCTCTCTCTCAACAGCCAACAATAGCCTCTATATCAACAGCCAACAATAGCCTCTCTCTCAACAGCCAACAATAGCCTCTCTCTCAACAGACAACAACATCCCTCTCTCTCTCAACAGCCAACAATAGTCCTCTCTCTCAACAGATAACAACATCCCCTCTCTCTCTCTCTTTCTCAACAGCCAACAATAGCCTCTCTCTCAACAGACAACAACATCCTCTCTCTCAACAGCCAACAACATCCTCTCTCTCTCAACAGCCAACAACATCCTCTCTCTCTCAACAGCCAACAACATCCTCTCTCTCTCAACAGCCAACAACATCCTCTCTCTCTCAACAGCCAACAACATCCTCTCTTAACATGCAAAATGATCCTCTTTTAACAACCAAAAATATCATCTCTCTCAACAGCCAACAACATCCTCTCTCTCAACAGCGAAAAATAGCCTCTCTATCAACAGCCAACAATAGCCTCTCTCTCAACAGCCAACAATAGCCTCTCTCTCAATAGACAACACATCCTCTCTCTCTCAAACGCCAACAATAGCCTCTCTCTTAACAGACAACAACATCCTCTCTCTCTCTCTCAACAGCCAACAATAGTCTCTCTCTCAACAGACAACAACATCCTCTCTCTCTCAACAGCCAACAATAGCCTCTCTCTCACCAGACAACAACATTCTCTCTCTCTCACTCTCTCTCTCACTCTCTATCTCTCTCAACAGCCAACAACATCCTCTCTCTCTCAACAGCCAACAATAGCCTCTCTCTCAACAGACAACAACATCCTCTCTCTCAACAGCCAACAAAATCCTCTCTCTCAACAACCAACAACATCCTCTATCAACATCCAAAAAGATCCTCTCTTAACAATCCAAAAACATCATCTCTCTCAACAGCTAACAACATCCTCTCTCAACATCCAAAAAGATCCTCTCTTAACAACCAAAAATATCATCTCTCTCAACAGCCAACAACATCCTCTCTCTCAACAGCCAACAATAGCCTCTCTCTCAATAGCCAACAACATCCTCTCTCTCAACAGTCAGCAATAGCCTCTCTCTCAACAGCAAACATCTTCTCTCTCTCTCTCAACAGCCAACAGTAACCTCTCTCTCAACAGCCAACGACATCCTCTTTCTCTCAACAGCCAACAACATCCTCTCTCTCTCAACTGCCAACATCAGCCTCTCTCTCAACAGCCAACAACAGCCTCTCTCTCAACAGCCAACAACATCATCTCTCTCTCTCAACAGCCAACAACATCCTCTCTCTTCTCAACAACCAACAACAGCCTCTCTCTCAACAGCCAACAACAGCCTCTCTCTCAACAGCCAACAACATCCTCTCAACCCACCTCTATCAGATGCTCTCCCCGTTCCTTCTTCTTCTTGCGGAACTTCTGCGCTGCCCGTCTGTTCTGTTCCCGCCTTCTGTCTCTCTTCTCCACTTCGTCCGGTCGTGGCTGAGGATCGACGGACAAAGCAACATGGCTGCATAGTGCTAACTGGTGTTCCTGTAACTATTTTTTCTTCCGATTTCTGCATTCATTCATCAGTTTATACATTCTTTAATTCGTGCATTCTTTCGTTCATTCAATTATTTACTCAGTCATTAATTAATACATGCATTCGTTGATTCATTCATTCATTCATTGGCTCCGTCGTTTGTTCGATTATTCAATTGTCCCTTTGTTTGTTTTGTCATTCATTCATTCATTCATCCATTCATTCATTCATTTATTCAATCATTCATTCATTCATCCATTCATTTTCACATAATGCCGTTGCCAGAATGCCAATACACAAGTCCTCTACGAAAATACAGTAGTAGTAGGGTTCGTTGTATTTCATTAGTATTTCTGGATTGTGGTGCTGGATTGACCCCAATCCAGCTGGATAGGGGTTAGGGGTCAGGGTTAGGGGTTAGGGGTTAGGGTTAGGGTTAGGGTTAGGGGTTATGGGTTAGGGTTTAGGGGTTACGGTTTCTGTCTGCTTCTAATTATACTTTCTAGATTGACCTCGCTGGATTGCCCCCAATCCAGCTCGTGTTCGGGGCGGTTTAGGTAGGGTTGGGTATCTAGGTCATATGTAAGGGTCGATAAATCTAATAGAAGACATGTTTTTTCTAAGGGCAGATAACTGTTGTGTGTATATTTTAACTAATTTTAAAAAAATAAATAAAATTAAACAACAACCAAAGGCGCGCGGGGCGGGGCGGGCGGCGGGCGGGAGGAGCAAGCGCGGCCGATCGGTCGCGTGGAGCGGTTCGACCCCAGTAAAACAGGTCTTGTAGTACCCAAGTGGCCAGTCATTGCTGAGTGATCACTAGTCCGGTTATTGACGAGTACTGTGGTGGGGTTAGGTGGGTCGAAGCCTCGAGCCGCGCCGGGTGTCATATGAAAATTATAATAAGTAAAAAGGTATATATGGCGTGTATATGATCTGTAGTGGGTCGTAGTGGCTTATAAACTATCATCATATAGATTAAACCTCTTCAAATGAAAACCTTTAAAAAACAGAAAAAGATGACCGGTAGTAGCGGATGTAAGGGGCATGGCTTAGTGTTATTCGTTGTTAAGGAGTAGGTAAAGGCGGAGAATTAGCTAGAGAAGTGTTTCTGGAACATTTTAAAGGGGTGAGCGAGTGGCGATGTGGTTAAATGAATGCGCCGTTTTCCCTTTTAAGAGCCAGGGTGATCGAGTGGAGAAGTGGGTAAATAATGGCATGGAGGTCTACCACTGACACATTCAACGCAAAAGGCGGCGTCGGTAGTCAGAAGACCTAGGATATTTTCATTATATGTCTATTGTAAAGTGGTCGACTGTTTATTATAACGTTGGTTACTATTATCTGTAGTGGATGGGACTTAAATATTATCATCATACCGTTTACAGCTCTTCAAATGAAAACCTTAAAAAGTAAAGATGGCCGATGGTTTTAGTGGGTATGACTTTGTGATATTCGTTGTTAAGGGGTGGAGTGAGTGGGTGAGTAACTAGATAAACGCTTCCGACTACTAGCAGCGGTTTCGAATCCCAGTGGGGTGGTCTAGTGGTAGAATAATATTTGGTTACTTAGTTGTGATTTCGAGCTCTGGTGTTATTAATCCGACTATGTTTAGAATAGGAGAGGTGGTGTGCTGGTTGCGGAGTATGTTAAGGTGGTACCCCAGACACTGTGGAAGTGACAGGTTCGAAGCTTGGAACCTTGTCGTTGGTAAAATTGCCAGTCATCAACATGTGGGTGTCTAGTTGATCATACGGGTTAGGGTCGCTTTGTCCGGCCTTGTCGCCGCGGCCACAAGTCCCACCGGTGATGAAAAACACAGGCAGCAAATGTTACCGTTGCACCTACGAGTTACAAAATATAAGCTAACTTAACATTCAGAATATAATATACTCATAACCTCAACAGGTGTTGCAAAAAAATCAATACTTATTCTCATAAAGGCTAATCCAGGGGATTATCATCCTCGTAATGACCAAGTCAGGTTAATAATATTTCTTATATCTCCGCCATTGCAAATAGTTCGCGATATTAATAAATGTTCATATAAAGGTTGGAAGGGGATTAAGGGATTAACACCTATTGTCTGGACATCCAATAATAATCAATAACACTACCCTCGATTTTTTCTCATAATTGCCGATTGGAGATTATGGGCTAGGTGTATGTGTCCTTATGCAGTTAAAACAAGTGGTATGAGTAGGAGATATCACAAACAGTATCAGCACGTGCCACTCTGATCTTAAATATAAGTAGTTCGTTATTCTTGTGACATTGAAAACGCTTGTGGCTTGAAGACGGATGGTGTACTATGTTATTGGGTGGTGTATATAGATTTACCAGTATGTGAAGTTGATAAGGTCACCCCTGCCAGCGCATCGTATCTGTGTTGTGACTTGTCGCCTATTACATCCGGGTGTAAAAATAACCAAAAATATTTCACATCAACTCAGACATGCCTCTATATAGCTGCACTGCGAACATGGCTAGAGTCTACTTTAGGAAAGTATCGTGTATCTGTGTATACGGGTTTACCACTGCTTATAGATGTGTGCAGTATTATTGGAAAGCGGCCGTTATGTCTACATTATCAAAGTATGTTGCCTTACAGAGCTGGTATAGTATCTATGTGTCTGCTACGTTGTATGTTTTGTCATGTTGCCTTGTAGTATTTGGAGGGAGTTTCATGCGGGTGTCTAGTGAATTCAAAAAAAAAAACGATGTCTCAGAATCCACAACGCCACTGGCATTAGAGGTATTTCAACTTGTCTGCTCACTGACCTCGCTTCACAGTCATACTAAAGTACGGGTTCTGTGTAATACTTAAACACTCCTTTTATTTCTCATTACAGTTGTCAACTTTATATTAGTCAGTATGTTTTCCAATTTGCAAAAGACAACCTTCATCACAGCGATTCTTGTTCCAACGCTTTAAAGCCACCTCCTATCAGACACTTTTTTCTTTCCTTGTATGCTCACGGCTACCGTTTCCCCATTTCAAGCTCCATGTCTCTACTCGTATGCATTAGTGTGGTAGAAGTAAACCGATAACTCACAAGATAGACGTATATTATCACACTGTATATGGACATGTTGGTAATGGTTGCATCCTGTCACCTGCGTAAGAAGTACAACTGAGACACGTGGTTAAGAGGGGTAGTACAGGAAAAAAAACGGTATTATGTTGGTTGTTGAACCAGGGGACCTAACTCGGGATGACCACCATGTACGGGAGTGATTCTTCCCCCTCGTCAACAGGGCGTCGGAGGTTTAAAAGGGTGTTCATTCTCTCGCTTTTCTATTTCCGAGTCGTCATAGGGTCACCAAGTAACAGTAAAGAACACGAAACTACTACTGCCAAGGCCTCTATACACCACAATGCATTTTCGAATATAATATACACAACTATAATCAAGTCATCACAGTATTCAACTAACCCGTTCTCATAGACATAGGGGAGAGATGTGAGCACCGAGGCCAGTTGGGGAAGGTGTACCTTTTACTTAACAGCTATCGGGTCATTACCGACGAGTGTTTAGCTATATTTATCATATAATATAATCCGTGAACAGAACAAGCTTCTCCGGATCAGTCTTAGGCTTCTCATATAACATGACATATCACGTACCCGCTGGCCTGACCAGCGAAGTTATCGCGTCTCAGAGCAGACATTTACACTTTCATTAATTCTTCTGCCTGGCCAAAGGGGGTCTTTGCATCTTTCCGCAGAAACCTAGTTCCAATGCCAATATATGTTTTTCAATGTGTCGGCTCATTGCCACATTTCACATCCAGACAAAAGTACAGGTTCTATGTTCCACTCCAACAGTCAAATAAGAAAAAAATGTTAGCCAAATTATTAAAATGTTGGCGAAATATAGAAATATATCGACCAGACGTATAAAGTATAGTAAAATATGTTAGCCAAACTTATAAAACTCGTGGTCAAAATAAGAAATATCTCAACCAAGCGTATAAGAAATAGGAAAAAATGTTAGCCAAATATTAAAATGTTGGCCAAATATAGAAATATATCGACCAGACGTATAAAGTATAGTAAAATATGTTAGCCAGACTTATAAAACTCGTGGTCAAAATAAGAAATATCTCGACCAAGCGTATAAGAAATATGAAAAAGGCTAGTCAAACTAATGAAAATGGTGGCCAAATACATAAATATCTCGACCAACTTATAAAATGTAGGAAAAATTGTTAGCCAAACTGACAAAACTGTTAGCCAAAATAAGAAACGTCTCGACCAACTTATAAATGTAGGAAAAATTGTTAGCTAAACTGACAAAACAGTTGGTCAAAATAAGAAACGTCTCGACTAACATTATAAAAAGTAGGAAAACATGCTAGTAAAATCAAGAAATGTGTCGACTGAAGTTATACAATAGGCGAAACGATGGACAAACTTATAAAGATGTCGACCTTTATAAGAAAATGTATTAACGAAATTAGGAAAAAATATTGACCAAGTTTTGAAATATCTCGACCAAACTTACAAAAAGTAGGAAAATATGTCGACTAAATTAGGAACATTTGTTAGCCAAAGATGAAAAATATTGGTCAAGTAAAAAAATATCGCATCCAAACTTTTAAAATGTAGGAAACTTTATTAACCAAATGTTAAAAAATATTGTCCAAGTAAAGACATGTTTCAACTAATCTTATAAATATGTCGTCCAAACTTATAAACATTAGGAAAATGTGTTAACCAAATGGGAAAATATTGGCCAAGTGAAGAACAATTTACACAAAACGTATAAAACTTAGGAAAATGTGTTAACCTAATGAGAAAAATATCGCCCAAGTGAAGAAAAAAAGTTACACAAAACTTATAAAACTTAGGAAAATGTGTTAACCTAATGAGAAAAATATCGCCCAATTGAAGAAAAAAGTTACACAAAACTTATAAAACTTAGGAAAATGTGTTAACCTAATGAGAAAAATATCGCCCAAGTGAAGAAAAAAGTTACACAACACTTATAAAACTTAGGAAAATGTATTAACCTAATGAGAAAAATATCGCCCAAGTGAAGAAAAAAAGTTACACACAACTTATAAAACTTAGGAAAATGTGTTAACCTAATGAGAAAAATATCGCCCAATTGAAGAAAAAAGTTACATAAAACTTATAAAACTTAGGAAAATGTGTTAACCTAATGAGAAAAATATCGCCCAATTGAAGAAAATGTTACACAAAACTTATAAAACTTAGGGAAATGTATTAACCTAAGGAGAAAAATATTGACCAAGTAAAGAAAAATTTACACCAAACTTATGAAAAGTAGGAAAATGTGTTAACCAAAGGGGAAAAAATATGTGCTAAACTATGAAATATGTTGATCCAAGTAAGAAAATGTGTTAGCCAAATGGGGGAAAATGTTGGCCAAAACATGAAACATCTTAACCAAACTTATAAATATCTCGTGTAAACTTATAAATAAGTAGGAAAAAATATTGCTTCTGTAGTTATGTGAAACGTGTCTTGAACTTTTAGCTGAACAGACATTTCACAAGACACAATAATCAACGTCAAAACTTTCCCTCTTTTACATTACCGAAAGCTTCAACTTACCATTCTAGAGTATCCACTAAAGAAACACTCATACATAATAATCACCCATCTCTTCACACTCTTGGTGTTTTCCTTTCTAACACAACGTGTCTCTGTCTTTCATAGATAACTTCACAACTTTTCCATGTCACAGCACCAAGAACTCCAAACCTTCGTTGTACATGAGCACTAATGAAACAGTCATAACAACATTTATGGCAATGCAATCTGTGGCGCCACCTGGGATAGTTTCGATAGCATCTGAGTATTCGTCAAAAAAAGATCCATTTCCCATGGTTGACATCTTCAACTTTCTATACCACAATGTCTTCGAAACTAACCTTCCATTGTTCCATCTTTCAACAAGACAAAGGGTGTTCTCAAAGTCTAGCTAACATAACATTTCTTACTATGTCTACCTCTTTCACACTTTGTCATTTCACAGCTGCGATAGCAACAAGTTTGCAACTAACACTGTCTGTTATGAAGTCGACCTTTCTTAAAATCACGTCTACCTTAATGAGCCCTTGAATACCCTCTACCACAGCTTCTAACCGACTTTTCAACGTTTCATGCCAAATAACATTAACATTCTCTTTGATTACAGAACATCATATTTTCTGATGACTACGCATATTTTCCAACCTAATGGAGATACATCATCTGTCCCCCTAACATAATAGGCGCTATTCTAGACAAAGAATATGGTCATCAACCAGCACCCCTAAAAAGAACTTGAAAACAACAACAGAGATTGGATTCCTGAGACTAATTCCTTGGACTATCAGAGTAGCTAACGCTGATCGCCTAAAAGAGCTTAAGAAACATCGAGCATTATATACATCAAACACAACAGACTCTTTCTTGCCAACCCTAACCCTAACCCTGACTATACATCATCTAACCCTAACTCTAATCCTAACACTAACCCTAACCCCTAACCCTAACTATACAGCAAACACAACAAACTCTTTCTTAAGAGACATAGATACAAACCAGTGTTAGAAATGAAAAAGTTAAATTTATGTGATTAAATTTTAATTACAATTTAAAACTAATAAATCGCACTTTTATTGCGCAAGATGTAAGCTTGATATATGTCCTATACCTAGCCTATACCTATACTCACCCTATATCTGTATATTAAGTGAAACGCGCAATAAAAGTGCGATTTATTAGTTTTAAATTGTAATTAAAATTTAATCACATAAATTTAACTTTTTCATTTCTAACACTGGTTTGTATCTATGTCTCTTAAGAAAGAGTTTGTTGTGTTTGCTGTATAGTTAGGGTTAGGGGTTAGGGTTAGTGTTAGGAATGAGTTAGGGTTAGATGATGTATAGTCAGGGTTAGGGTTAGGGTTAGCAAGAAAGAGTTTGTTGTGTTTGATGTATATAATGCTCGATGTTTCTTAAGCTCTTTTAGGCGATCAGCGTTAGCTACTCTGATAGTCCAAGGAATTAGTCTCAGGAATCCAATCTCTGTTGTTGTTTTCAAGTTCTTTTTAGGGGTGCTGGTTGATGACCATATTCGTTGTCTAGAATAGCGCCTAGTATGTTAGGGGGACAGATGATGTATCTCCATTAGGTTGGAAAATATGCGTAGTCATCAGAAAATATGATGTTCTGTAATCAAAGAGAATGTTAATGTTATTTGGCATGAAACGTTGAAAAGTCGGTTAGAAGCTGTGGTAGAGGGTATTCAAGGGCTCATTAAGGTAGACGTGATTTTAAGAAAGGTCGACTTCATAACAGACAGTGTTAGTTGCAAACTTGTTGCTATCGCAGCTGTGAAATGACAAAGTGTGAAAGAGGTAGACATAGTAAGAAATGTTATGTTAGCTAGACTTCGAGAACACCCTTTGTCTTGTTGAAAGATGGAACAATGGAAGGTTAGTTTCGAAGACATTGTGGTATAGAAAGTTGAAGATGTCAACCATGGGAAATGGATCTTTTTTTGACGAATACTCAGATGCTATCGAAACTATCCCAGGTGGCGCCACAGATTGCATTGCCATAAATGTTGTTATGGCTGTTTCATTAGTGCTCATGTACAACGAAGGTTTGGAGTTCTTGGTGCTGTGACATGGAAAAGTTGTGAAGTTATCTATGAAAGACAGAGACACGTTGTGTTAGAAAGGAAAACACCAAGAGTGTGAAGAGATGGGTGATTATTATGTATAAGTGTTTCTTTAGTGGATACTCTAGAATGGTAAGTTGAAGCTTTCGGTAATGTAAAAGAGGGAAAGTGTTGACGTTGATTATTGTGTCTTGTGAAATGTCTGTTCAGATAAAAGTTCAAGACACGTTTCACATAACTACAGAAGCAATATTTTTTCCTACTTATTTATAAGTTTACACGAGATATTTATAAGTTTGGTTAAGCTGTTTCATGTTTTGGCCAATATTTTCCCCCATTTGGCGAACACATTTTCTTACTTGGATCAACATATTTCATAGCTTAGCGCATATTTTTTCCCCTTTGGTTAACACATTTTCCTACTTTTCATAAGTTTGGTGTATATCTTTCTTTACTTGGTCAATATTTTTCTCCTTAGGTTAATACATTTCCCTAAGTTTTATAAGTTTTGTGTAACATTTTCTTCAATTGGGCGATATTTTTCTCATTAGGTTAACACATTTTCCTAAGTTTTATAAGTTTTGTGTAACATTTTTTCTTCACTTGGGCGATATTTTTCTCATTAGGTTAACACATTTTCCTAAGTTTTATAAGTTGTGTGTAACTTTTTTCTTCACTTGGGCGATATTTTTCTCATTAGGTTAACACATTTTCCTAAGTTTTATAAGTTTTGTGTAACTTTTTTTCTTCACTTGGGCGATATTTTTCTCATTAGGTTAACACATTTTCCTAAGTTTTATAAGTTGTGTGTAACTTTTTTCTTCACTTGGGCGATATTTTTCTCATTAGGTTAACACATTTTCCTAAGTTTTATAAGTTTTGTGTAACTTTTTTTCTTCACTTGGGCGATATTTTTCTTATTAGGTTAACACATTTTCCTAAGTTTTATAAGTTTTGTGTAACTTTTTTTCTTCACTTGGGCGATATTTTTCTCATTAGGTTAACACATTTTCCTCAGTTTTATAAGTTTTGTGTAACTTTTTTCTTCAATTGGGCGATATTTTTCTCATTAGGTTAACACATTTTCCTAAGTTTTATAAGTTTTGTGTAAATTTGTTTTCACTTGGGCGATATTTTTCTCGTTAGGTTAACGCATTTTCCTAAGTTTTATAAGTTTTGTGTAAATTTTTCTTCACTTGGCCAATATTTTCCCATTTGGTTAACACATTTTCCTAATGTTTATAAGTTTTGTGTAAATTTTTCTTCACTTGGCCAATATTTTTCCCATTTGGTTAACACATTTTCCTAATGTTTATAAGTTTGGACGACATATTTATAAGATTAGTTGAAACATGTCTTTACTTGGACAATATTTTTTAACATTTGGTTAATAAAGTTTCCTACATTTTAAAAGTTTGGATGCGATATTTCTTTACTTGACCAATATTTTTCATCTTTGGCTGACAAATGTTCCTACTTTAGTCGACATATTTTCCTACTTTTTGTAAGTTTGGTCGAGATATTTCAAAACTTGGTCAATATTTTTTCCTAATTTCGTTAATACATTTTCTTATAAAGGTCGACATCTTTATAAGTTTGTCCATCGTTTCGCCTATTGTATAACTTCAGTCGACACATTTCTTGATTTTACTAGCATGTTTTCCTACTTTTTATAATGTTAGTCGAGACGTTTCTTATTTTGACCAACTGTTTTGTCAGTTTAGCTAACAATTTTTCCTACATTTTATAAGTTGGTCGAGACGTTTCTTATTTTGGCTAACAGTTTTGTCAGTTTGGCTAACAATTTTTCCTACATTTTATAAGTTGGTCGAGATATTTATGTATTTGGCCACCATTTTCATTAGTTTGACTAGCCTTTTTCCTATTTCTTATACGCTTGGTTGAGATATTTCTTATTTTGACCACGAGTTTTATAAGTCTGGCTAACATATTTTACTATACTTTATACGTCTGGTCGATATATTTCTATATTTGGCCAACATTTTAATAATTTGGCTAACATTTTTCCTATTTCTTATACGCTTGGTTGAGATATTTCTTATTTTGACCACGAGTTTTATAAGTTTGGCTAACATATTTTACTATACTTTATACGTCTGGTCGATATATTTCTATATTTGGCCAACATTTTAATAATTTGGCTAACATTTTTTTCTTATTTGACTGTTGGAGTGGAACATAGAACCTGTACTTTTGTCTGGATGTGAAATGTGGCAATGAGCCGACACATTGAAAAACATATATTGGCATTGGAACTAGGTTTCTGCGGAAAGATGCAAAGACCCCCTTTGGCCAGGCAGAAGAATTAATGAAAGTGTAAATGTCTGCTCTGAGACGCGATAACTTCGCTGGTCAGGCCAGCGGGTACGTGATATGTCATGTTATATGAGAAGCCTAAGACTGATCCGGGGAAGCTTGTTGTGTTCACGGGTAATATTATATGATAAATATAGCTAACCACTCGTCGGTGTATGACCCGATAGCTGTTAAGTAAAAGGTACACCTTCCCCAACTGGCCTCGGTGCTCACATCTCTCCTCTATGTCTATGAGAACGGGTTAGTTGAATACTGTGATGACTTGATTATAGTTGTGTATATTATATTCGAAAATGCATTGTGGTGTATAGAGGCCTTGGTAGTAGTAGTTTCGTGTTCTTTACTGTTACTTGGTGACCCTATGACGACTCGGAAATAGAAAAGCGAGAGAATGAACACCCTTTTAAACCTCCGACGCCCTGTTGACGAGGGGAAAGAATCACTCCCGTACATGGTGGTCATCCCGAGTTAGGTCCCCTGGTTCAACAACCAATATAATACCGTTGTTTTTCTGTACTACCCCTCTTAACCACGTGTCTCAGTTGTACTTCTTACGCAGGTGACAGGATGCAACCATTACCCACATGTCCATATACAGTGTGATAATATACGTCTATCTTGTGAGTTATCGGTTTACTTCTACCACACTAATGCATACGAGTAGAGACATGGAGCTTGAAATGGGGATACGGTAGCCGTGAGCATACAAGGAAAGAAAAAAGTGTCTGATAGGAGGTGGCTTTAAAGCGTTGGAACAAGAATCGCTGTGATGAAGGTTGTCTTTTGCAAATTGGAAAACATACTGACTAATATAAAGTTGACAACTGTAATGAGAAATAAAAGGAGTGTTTAAGTACTACACAGAACCCGTACTTTAGTTTGACTGTGAAGCGAGGTCAGTGAGCAGACAAGTTGAAATACCTCTAATGCCAGTGGCGTTGTGGATTCTGAGACATCGTTTTTTTTTTTTAATTCACTAGACACCCGCATGAAACTCCCTCCAAATACTACAAGGCAACATGACAAAACATACAACGTAGCAGACACATAGATACTATACCAGCTCTGTAAGGCAACATACTTTGATAATGTATACATAACGGCCGCTTTCCAATAATACTGCACACATCTATAAGCAGTGGTAAACCCGTATACACAGATACACGATATTTTCCTAAAGTAGACTCTACCCATGTTCGCAGTGCAGCTATATAGAGGCCTGTCTGAGTTGATGTGAAAAATTTTTGGTTATTTGTACACCCGGATGTAATAGGCGAAAAGTCACAACACAGCGACGATGCGCTGGCAGGGGTGACCTTATCAACTTCACATACTGGTCAATCTATATACACCACCCAATAACATAGTACCCCATCCGTCTTCAAGCCACAAGCGTTTTCAATGTCACAAGAATAACGAACTACTTATATTTAAGATCAAAGTGGCACATGCTGATACTGTTTGTGATATCTCCTACTCATACCACCTGTTTTAACTAAATAAGGACACATACACCTAGCCCATAATCTCCAATCGGCAATTATGAGAAAAAATCGAGGGTAGTGTTATTGATTATTATTGGATGTCCCGACAATAGGTGTTAATCTTTTAATCTCCGTCCAACCTTTATATGAACATTTATTAATATCGCGAACTATTTGCAATGGCGGAGATATAAGAAATATTATTAACCTGACTTGGTCATTACGAGGATGATAATCCCCTGGATTAGCCGTTATGAGAATAAGTATTGATTTTTTTGCAACACCTGTTGAGGTTATGAGTATATTGTATTCTGAATGTTAAGTTAGCTTATATTTTGTAACTCGTAGGTGCAACGGTAACATTTGCTGCCTGTGATTTTCATCACCGGTGGGACTTGTGGCCGCGGCGACAAGGCCGGACAAAGCGCTCCTAACCCTAACCCGTATGATCAACTAGCCACCCACATGTTGATGACTGCAATTTTACCAACGACAAAGTTCCAAGCTTCGAACCTGTCACTTCCACAGTGTCTGGGGTACCACCTTAACATACTCCGCAACCAGCACACCACCTCTCCTATTCTAAACATAGTCGGATTAATAACACCAGAGCTCGAAATCACAACTAAGTAACCAAATATTATTCTACCACTAGACCACCCCACTGGGATTCGAACCCGATGATAGTGTTCGGAAGCGTTTATCTAGTTACTCATCCACTCACCCCACCCCTTAACAACGAATATCACAAAGTCATACCCACTAAAACCATCGGCCATCTTTACTTTTTAAGGTTTTCATTTGAAGAGCTGTAAACGGTATGATGATAGTATTTAAGTCCCATCCACTACAGATAATAGAAACTATCGTTATAATAAACAGTCGACCACTTTACAATAGACATATAATGAAAATATCCTAGGTCTTCTGACTACCGACGCCGCCATTATGCGTTGAATGTGTCGGTGGTAGACCTCCATGCCATTATTTACCCACTTCTCCACTCGATCACCCTGGCTCTTACCAAGGAACGGGCGCATTCATTTAACCACATCGCCACTCGCTCACCCCTTTAAAATGTTCAGAAGCACTTCTCTAGCTAATTCTCCGCTCACCTACTCCTTAACAACGAATAACACTAAGTCATGCCCCTTACATACGTTACTACCGGTCATCTTTACTGTTTTAAGGTTTTCATTTGAAGAGGTTTAATCTATATGATGATAGTTTATAAGCCACTACGACCCACTACAGATCATATACACGCCATATATACCTTTTTACTTATTATAATTTTCATATGACACCCGGCACGGCTCGAGGCTTCGACCCACCTAACCCCACCACAGTTCTCGTCAATAACCGGACTAGTGATCACTCAGCAATGACTGGCCACTTGGGTACTACAAGACACTGTTTTACTGGGGTCGACCGCTCCACGCGACCGATCGGCCGCGCTTGCTCCTGCGCCCGCCGCCCGCCCCCGCGCGCCTTTGGTTGTTGTTTAATTTTATTTTATTTTTTAAAATTATTTAAAATATTACACATACACAGTTATCTGCCCTTAGAAAAAACATGTCTTCTATTAGATTTATCGACCCTTACATATGACCTAGATACCCAACCCTACTAAACCGCCCCGAACACGAGCTGGATTGGGGGCAATCCAGCGAGGTCAATCCAGAAAGTATAATTAGAAGCAGACAGAAACCCTAACCCCTAAACCCTAACCCCTAACCCTAACCCTAACCCTAACCCTAACCCCTAACTCCTAACCCTAACCCTAACCCCTAACCCCTATCCAGCTGGATTGGGGTCAATCCAACACCACAATCCAGAAATACTAATCAAATACAACGAACCCTACTACTTACAGTTCATCGTCGATGGAAACGGCAGTCATTGGAAAACAAGGCCAAAATAAAAAAAACTTCTGCGTCGCATGCATGTAGATATTTTTAGATGTTGTTGTTCCGTTTCTAGATGTTTAATAGCCAGCTACGCCATTTTCCGAGCATGCAGTTCACACCACAACACCTCGGACAGATGTAAAAAACAGAATGCCAAAACAACAGTCTTCCACGAAATACAGTTCATCGTCGAAAGAAGCGGCAGTCAACCAGAAGACCATCAGCCACACATTTCTGCATAAGGCACAAAAAACCAGTCAATTCTGGGACATAGCCAGTCGCCATTGCTCTGAACATGCAGTTCACGCTCCACAAGCTCGGACAGATTTAAAAGCATTTCACACGAAATTCACAGCTCGCAGCGTCGCGCCACGCACTCAACTCAGTAGCAGGGCGACGGAATCAAAAACTACCAGTCCAACATGAGGAAAATGCGAATGGAAACGGTGGCCACGAGCATAAGCACTCCAGAGGCCTTAACCGTTTCACTGCCTATCCTCCATGTTCGTGACCGGAAGTCCGGTGGGTTTTAAAAAATAAATATGTTCGAGGTTGTTTTGTTGCGTGAACTACATTTCGGAGAAAACATGGCTTGGTTGGCTAGAAAACGTCTAGAAACGGAACAACAACATCTAGAAATATCGAGACTTTGTAGGCTAACATCTGGTTGGGGTAGTGACTGCCGCTTCCGTCAAGGATGAACTGCATGTTTCGTAGAGGACTTTTGTTTTGGCATTCTGGCGACGGCATTATGTACAGTGAAAATATTTACATCTGTCCGAGGTTGTTTTGTTGCGTGAACTGCATTTCGGAGATAAAATGGCGCGGCTGGCTAGAAAACATCTAGAAACAGAACACCAACATCTAGAAGCATCGAGATTTTGTAGGTGAACATCTGTTTGGGAAAGTGACTGCCACTTCCATCAAGGATGAATGTTGCGTGGAGGACTTTTGTGGCGGCATTATGCACAGTCTGCCTGAGCGGGCTGTTGTTTGTCGAGACTCCTGTCTTTTCCACTTTTCACATGGGGCAGTGAGGAACATTTTATGTGATATTCACTGGCACAGGAACGGATCATAATGGGGATGACCTGTTGCTGTGATGTTGGAACCGCGACTGAACTGAACTGAACTATTCATCCATCCATTCATTCATCCATCCATTTATCCATTCATTCATTCATCCATTCATTTATCCATGTATTCATTCATTCATTCATTCAGCCATACATTCATTATCCATTCATTCATCCATTCATTTATTCATTCATTCGTTCAATTATTAATCCATTCATTCATCCATACAATCATCCATTCATACACCCATTCAGCCATCGATTCATTCATTTATAAATTCACTCACCCATTCATCCATTAATTCGTTCATTCATTCATTAATTCCTCGTCTTTTGTTCACACCGTTCATGACTATATGTCATGGCACACAATGTATCAGACAGACTAACAGACGGACACGAATACACGCAGACAGATTCACAGACAGATATGAAGACATGCAGACAGACTCACAGACAGACTTGAAGACATGCAGACAAACTCACAGACAGACATGAAGACATGTAGACAGACTCACAGACAGACAGGAAGGACATGTAGACAGACCCACAGACAGACACGAAGACATGCAGAGAGACATGATGACAGCTAATTATTTCAGAAACAGAGAGACACACACGAGAGAGAGAGAGAGAGAGAGAGAGAGAGAGAGAGAGAGAGAGAGAGAGAGAGAGAGAGAGAGAGAGAAGCGAGAGAGAAATACAGTACACTTACAATGTCCATTCACCTGCTATGCTACAACACACACACACACACACACACAACACACACTCACCTGAGATGGAGTGGGAGAAGGAAACTCCACAAACAGCTCCTCCTTGCCCTCCGACAGGCGTCGGCTCTGAATGCGACATCTGAGCTCCTCTTTGATGAGAGGGGTCAGGCGCCCGCACTCCAGGGACTCCATTGTTGCCCGTAGCAGACCTGGGGGGTACAAGACGTGGGGGGTGGTCTCATCATCCTTGGCTTAATATCTCTCATTCATTCATTCATTCATTCATTCATTCGCTTGTTCAATCATTCATTCGCTTTTTTTTCATTATATTCTTCTTTATTCATCTTCATTCGTTTTGTCGTTCTTAATTCATTCTTCTTTTTCCTTCCCTTAAATCATTCATTCTTATTCTTTGTTGTTCGTTTTTTTACCAATTCCCTTCCTTCTTCATACATTCATTCTTTTTTTTTTGTCGTTACTTTAAATTTTTTTTTTTCATCATTCATTTTTTTTTCTTGTTAATTCATTATTCTATTTTCTTTTTTTTCTTCATTTGTTCATTCTTTTATTCTTGCCTTTCATTCATTCATTCATTCATTCATTCATTCATTCATTCATTCTTTTATTCGGTCGTTCAGTCGTTAATTTATTCATTTATTCGTTCGCATGTTAATGAATTAATTCAATAATTTCGTCGTTCATGAGTTCATTCATTCCTTAATTCATTCATTCATTCATTCATTCAATCATTCATTCGTTCATTATTTCCTTTCCTTTATTACTTCATTCATTCATTCGTCCGGTCGTTAATTTGTTCATTTAACTACTCCTTCGATCGTTAATTAATTAATTAATTAATTCGTTCTTTCGTTAATGCATTCAGTGATTCATTTGGTCGTTCTGGCATTATTTCACTTACTCATTCATTCTTTCGTATGTTAATTAATTCATTCAATATTTCGTTCGTTAATTCATTCATTCGTTCGTTTATTTATTCATTCATTCGTTTGTTCGTGAATACATGTTTTCATTTGTTTGTTCGTTAATTCATTCATTCATTCATTCATTCATTTGCTATTTAATTAATTAATTCGTTCGTTCATTCTTTAATTCATTCATTTATTAATTCGCTCGTTCGTTAATTCATTTATTCGTTCGTTCGTTACTTCATTCATTTATTCGTTCGGTCGTTAATTCATTCATTCGTTCTTTTATCCATCTCATCTCATCTCATCTCATCATGTTCCTCTTGTACCTTGCGGTGTCGAGGTGAAGTATAAACTTCGTGAGAGTGCCCGGTTATGGGCTTCGTATATCGACATTCCCATGGATTCTGTTATTCCCTCAGTCCAACGTTTACGTGGTCGGCCTCTTCCTCTGTTTCCATCTGGTCTGTACATCATTGCTTGTTGTGGCATGCTGTTGACTGGTAGCCTACTTGCATGGCCAAACCATTTGACTTGCTGCTTTCTAATAAAATCTAGAGCAGCTTTAACCCCTACTTTAGTCCTGATTTCTTCATTTCTGATCTTATCTCTTCTTGATACGTTGAGTATTCTTCTCAGAAACCTCATTTCTGTTGTTGTGATTTTTCTTTTCTCTTTTTCTGTCATTGTCCAGGTTTGGCATTGGTAGCAGAGAGTTGGTAGGAAGATTGTGTTGTAAAGTGCTTTCTTAGTAGTTATTGATACATGTTTGTTCTTTAGTATTGGTGCCATTTGTCCAATGAGTTGATTTGCCTTATTGCACCTATTTTCGATCTCGTCTTCTGATCTGCCATTTGATGATATTATACTTCCTAGGTACTTGAAGCTCTTTACTTGTTTCAAGGGATGTTCGTTTAGGTGAATTGTTGCTGTTTGTTCTTCTTTAGTTATAGTCATTACCTCTGTTTTGCTTGTGCTAATTTTCATGTTATGTTCCCTACACATTTCGTTTAGACTATTCATGTGGTCTTGTAATTCAGCTTCTGATTTTGCTATTAGTGCTTGGTCGTCCGCAAACAGGAGTTCTCTAATGGTTAGATTTGCAGATGGTTCTTCTTCTGTGTTCTCGTCATGCGGTATTCTTGCTGTCTCTGCTTGGCTGGTTTCTTTACATATGTTGTCTATATATGTTATGAACAAGAGAGGGGACAGGACACAACCTTGTCGTACTCCAGATCTTATGGTGAAGGGTTCTGAGTGTTCTCCAGTTGCTCTCACTATGCATTCACTGTTGTTGTATAAACTTCTGCATAGGTTTGTTAGATGTGTACTCACTCCATATTGTTTAAGGATTTCCCACAGATTGTTTCTATCTACCCTATCAAATGCCTTTTCTTGGTCGACAAAGGCTAAGTAGAGTGTTTCATTGAATTCAATTGATTTTTCTATAAGTTGTCTAAGAGCAAAAATGGCGTCTGTGCATCCTTTGTTTTTCCTAAATCCAAGCTGCGTTTCGCTTAGCTGGGGTTCTAAAGTAGTTCGTAATCTTTTTTCAAGAATTTTGCAAATATTTTCCCAGTATGACTCAACAGTGAAATGCCTCTGTATTGTGTGCAATCTCTTTTGCTGCCTTTGTTTTTCCAAATTGGGATAATTATGGCATTTCCCCAGTCTCGTGGTGTCTGTTGTTCTACCCAAACATGGTTGAATAGTCTATGTAGCCAAGCTGTTCCTACTTCCCTTGTTGCTTTAATTAGTTCATTTGGTATTTCATCCTGTCCTGGTGATTTGTTTAATGGGGCTAATCTGATGGCTTCTATAATTTCTTCTTTTAGTATGTCTGGTTCTAGTTCCTCGGTGACATCTGTGTAGGTCTCTTGAATTCCTGTGACATCTGATGGGATGTTGAGAAGTTGTTCGAAATACTGCTTCCATCTTATTAGGATCTTTTATCCATGCATTCATTTATTCTTTCATTAAATTATTCGTTCTTTTGTTCTTTAATTCATTCATTCAATCATTCATTAGCTGGTCCGTTAGTTTATTAGATCATTAATTCAATCGTTATTTCGTTTGTTAATTCATTTACTTATTCAGTCGTTCATTCATACATTTGTGCATTTATTCATTCTTTCATTGGTTCATTAATTAATTAATTCGTTCCTTAATTCATTCATTCACTTATCTGGTGGTTGGTCGTTAATTAATTCGTTCATTCGTTCGTATGTTAATGAATTGATAAATTCATTTATTCATTCGTTAAATCGTTTGTCCGTTCATTTACTCATTCGTTCGTTAATTGATTGATTCATTCGTTCGTTTATTCATTAATTCGTTCGTTAATTCGTTCGTTAACTCATCTATTCATATTTTCTTTCGTTTATTAGTTCATTCATTCATCCGTTCGTTCACTCATTCATTCATTCTATTGTTCGTTCATTCATTCATTCGTTCGTTAATTCCTTCATTCCTTTAATTTATTCATTTGTTCTGTGGTTAATTCATTCATTCATTCATTTTAGATCGTTAATGAATTAATTAACACATTATATAATTAATTCATTCGTTCGCTCGTTCATTCATTCTTTAGTTAATATATTCATTCATGTATTCGTTCGTTATTACATTAATTTATTTATTCCTTCGTTAATTCATTCATTAATTCCTTCATTCATTCATTCATTCATTCATTCTTTAGTTCATTCTTTGATTCGTTCGTTAATTCCTTTATTACATCATTCATTCGTTCGGTAGTTAATTCATTCATTCATTCATTCATTCATTCATTCATTCATTACTTCGATAGTTAATTATTTAATAAATACGTTCTTTCATCCACTCCTTCATTGATTCATTCGTTCTTTATTTCATTCATTTATTCGTTCTTTCGCTAATTCATTGATTCATTTATTCGATCGTTCAGTCATTTTATTATTCATGCATTCATTTGTTTGTATGTTAATTAGCTAATTAATTAATTATTAAATCTATCGTTCGTTAATTCATCCACTCCTTCGTTAATTAATTTATTAATTTGTTCGTCCATTTATTCATTCGTTCGTTCGTTTGTTCATTCGTTCTTTAATTCATTCATGTATTCATTCGCCTGTTCATTAATTCATTAATTTGTTCGTTATATCATTCATTCAGTTGTTCGTTCTTTTAGTCATTCTTTGATTAATTCATCCATTCATTACATTCAATTATTCATTCATTCATTCGTCCGATCCATCACTCATTCATTCATTCGTTCGTTCGGTTGTTATTTAATTAATAAGTACATTAATTCATTTATTCAGTCGTTCATTCATTCATTCATTCGTTCCTTTGTTAATACATTCATTAATTCAGTCGTTCATTCATTCATTCATTCATTCATTCATTCATTCATTCATTCTTATGTTAATTCGTTCACTCATTTAATCATTCGTTCGTTAATTCATTCATTCGTTCGTTCGTTAATCCATTAATTCGTTCATTTATGCATTCATTATTTAGTTCGTTCATTCATTCATTTTTATTTAGTTTACTCGTTCGATAATTTATTCATACTGAGCTTATCCATGACCCTGGTGATATGGTAATACATGACCGCCCATGCTTATCGCCATGGCACATGATGATGATGATGATGATGATGATGATGATGATGATGATGATGATGATGATGATGATGATGATGATGATGATGATGATGATGATGATGATGAAATAATTCACCCATTCGTAGGTTCGTTAATTCATTCATTCATTCATTCGATCTTTCTTTAATTGATTTATTCATTTGTTCAATCGTTTGTTCGTTAATTCTTTCAATCATTAACTTCCTTCGTTAATTCATTCATTTATTCATTCAATGATTCATTTATTCGTTCGTTCATTCATTCGTTTATTAAATCCTTCATTCATTCGTTAATTCATTATTCCTTCCTTAATTCATTCATTCAATCGTTAGTTAGTTCATTCATACCTTCGTTCGTTAATTCCTTAATTACATCATTCATTATCATTCATTCATTCGTTCGGTCGTTAATTCATTCGTTGGTTCGTTCATTTATTCATTCGTTCTTTCATTCGGTCGTTTGTTCAGTATTTCATTTATGCATTCATTATTTTTAATAGTAATTAATGTATTCATTCATTCATTCATTCAATGGTTCGTTCGTTCGTTTAATTCATTTGTTCGTTCGTTAATTAATTCATTCATTCTTTCGTTTATTTATTCATTCAATTATTCGTTCGTTCATTCAACAATTATTGTGTTTGTTCGTTCGTAAATTCATTCATTCATTCGTTCATTCTTTAAGTCATTTATTCGTTCGTTCATTCTGTGATGCATTCATTTATTCATTCGGTCATTTGTTAATTCATTCCTTCATTCGTTCGTTCTTTCATTCATTCATTCATTCGTTCGTGTATCATTCATTCATTCATTCATTATTCATTCATTCATTCGTTAGTTCATTCGTTCGTTCATTCATTCATTCATTTGTTCGTTCATTCGTTAAGTCATTCGTTAGTTTGTTTATTAATTCATTTATTCTTTCATTGGTTCATTAATTCATTCCTTCACTCATTCCGTCATTCATTCATTCTTTTATTCGTTCATAAATTCATTCATTCGTTCGTTAATGCCATCATTAATTTATTCGGTCGTTTGGTCGTTAATTCGTTCATTAATTTATTTGTATATTAATGAATTACTTGATTGATTGATTGATTGATTGATTCATTCATTCATTTATTCATTCATTCGTTCGTTAATTCATTCATTCATTCGTTCGTTTATTCATCCAATTGTTCACTCATTGGTTCGTTAACTCATTCAGTCATATTTACGTTCGTTCATTAATTAATTAATGCATTCATTTGTTTGTTGGCTCATTCATTCGTTCGTTCTATCATTCGATGGTTACTTTATTCATTCATCGTTCGTTCATTTATTCATTCGTTCGTTAATTCCTTCATTACCCCATTAATTCATTCGTTCGGTCGTTAATTCATTCATTCATTCGATTAATTAATTCGTTCATTCATTCGTTCTTTCGTTAATGCATTCATTCAATTATTCATTCATTCATTCGGTCGTTTGGTCATTATTTCATTCATTCATTAATTAATGTGTTGGTATATTAATTAATGCATTCATTAATTCTTTCATCCAATCGTTCGATAATTCATTCATTTCTTCCTTAATGCATTAATTCGTTCGTTGATTTGTTTATTTATTACATTAATTCGTTCGTTCGTTCATGCATTCAGAAGAGATTTACAGAAGAGATCTACAGAAGAGATCTATAGAAGAGATCTACTAGAAGAGATCTATAGAAGAGATCTACAGAAGAGATAGACAGAAGAGATCTATTGAAGAGATCTATAGAAGAGATCTATAGAAGAGATCTACAGAAGAGATCTATATAAGAGATCTACAGAAGAGATCTATAGAAGAGATCTATAGAAGCGATCTATAGAAGAGAACTACATAATAGATCTACAGAAGAGATCTACATAAGAGATCTACAGATAAGATCTACAGAAGAGATCTATAGAAGAAGAGACAAATATCCCATTAAACAGCGAGTCATAACCCCACACACAGCAAACAAGGAAGGAAGAGGTTGACAAATGGAAAGACACTCCCAAGAAAACCAGCAATAGTCATGAACAGATGACCAGAAATGAGGCACACGTGACTTCACGACCAACGAACTTATAAAAGCGCCATTTTTATCAAAACGAAAGCGAGATGAAAATTTCCCGGGAACAAAGACAAACATTTCATAAAGACTTGACAAAAAAAACCCCAAAAACAAAAAATAACCCTTTAAAAGTGAAACATTAAAATATAAAAAAAACAAAGGGGTAAAAAATACCAGAAAGGGGAAAACCCCTTCATAAAAATGACCCCCCCCCCCCCCCCCCCCCCCCCCACCCCCCCCCAAAATAGAACCCTGAAAAAATCATTTTATTTGTTCTTTTTCTTTCTAAACAACAAAGAGACGAAACGGGCAATATAGAGATCACGTAGCACAGGAGACAACTAGACGCAGTCACAGACAGACGGGACTTACCACACACAGGAGACAACTAGACGCAGTCACAGACAGACGGGACTTACCACACACAGGAGACAACTAGACGCAGTCACAGACAGACGGGACTTACCACACACAGGAGACAACTAGACGCAGTCACAGACAGACGGGACTTACCACACACAGGAGACAACTAGACGCAGTCACAGACAGACGGGACTTACCACACACAGGAGACAACTAGACGCAGTCACAGACAGACGGGACTTACCACACACAGGAGACAACTAGACGCAGTCACAGACAGACGGGACTTACCACACACAGGAGACAACTAGAAGCAGTCACAGACAGACGGGACTTACCACACACAGGAGACAACTAGACGCAGTCACAGACAGACGGGACTTACCCCACACAGGAGACAACTAGAAGCAGTCACAGACAGACGGGACTTACCACACACAGGAGACAACTAGACGCAGTCACAGACAGACGGGACTTACCCACACAGGAGACAACTAGAAGCAGTCACAGACAGACGGGACTTACCACACACAGGAGACAACTAGACGCAGTCACAGACAGACGGGACTTACCACACACAGGAGACAACTAGACGCAGTCACAGACAGACGGGACTTACCACACACAGGAGACAACTAGACGCAGTCACAGACAGACGGGACTTACCCACACAGGAGACAACTAGACGCAGTCACAGACAGACGGGACTTACCACACACAGGAGACAACTAGACGCAGTCACAGACAGACGGGACTTACCACACACAGGAGACAACTAGACGCAGTCACAGACAGACGGACTTACCACACACAGGAGACAACTAGAAGCAGTCACAGACAGACGGGACTTACCACACACAGGAGACAACTAGAAGCAGTCACAGACAGACGGGACTTACCACACACAGGAGACAACTAGAACGCAGTCACAGACAGACGGGACTTACCACACACAGGAGACAACTAGAAGCAGTCACAGACAGACGGGACTTACCCACACAGGAGACAACTAGACGCAGTCACAGACAGACGGGACTTACCACACACAGGAGACAACTAGACGCAGTCACAGACAGACGGGACTTACCACACACAGGAGACAACTAGACGCAGTCACAGACAGACGGGACTTACCACACACAGGAGACAACTAGAACGCAGTCACAGACAGACGGGACTTACCCACACAGGAGACAACTAGACGCAGTCACAGACAGACGGGACTTACCACACACAGGAGACAACTAGAAGCAGTCACAGACAGACGGGACTTACCACACACAGAGACAACTAGACGCAGTCACAGACAGACGGGACTTACCACACACAGGAGACAACTAGACGCAGTCACAGACAGACGGGACTTACCACACACAGGAGACAACTAGACGCAGTCACAGACAGGCGGGACTTACCACACACAGGAGACAACTAGAAGTCACAGACAGCGGGACTTACCACACACAGGAGACAACTAGAAGCAGTCACAGACAGACGGGACTTACCACACACAGGAGACAACTAGACGCAGTCACAGACAGCGGGACTTACCACACACAGGAGACAACTAGACGCAGTCACAGACAGGCGGGACTTACCACACACAGGAGACAACTAGAGCAGTCACAGACAGCGGGACTTACACACACAGGAGACAACTAGACGCAGTCACAGACAGCGGGACTTACCACACACAGGAGACAACTAGAAGCAGTCACAGACAGACGGGACTTACCACACACAGCAGACAACTAGAAGCAGTCACAGACAGGCGGGACTTACCACACACAGAAGACAACTAGACGCAGTCACAGACAGACGGGACTTACCACACACAGGAGACAACTAGACGCAGTCACAGACAGGCGGGACTTACCACACACAGGAGACAACTAGAGCAGTCACAGACAGACGGGACTTACCACACACAGGAGACAACTAGACGCAGTCACAGACAGACGGACTTACCACACACAGGAGACAACTAGACGCAGTCACAGACAGGCGGACTTACCACACACAGAGACAACTAGACGCAGTCACAGACAGGCGGGACTTACCCCACACAGGAGACAACTAGAAGCAGTCACAGACAGGCGGGACTTACCACACACAGGAGACAACTAGACGCAGTCACAGACAGGCGGGACTTACCACACACAGGAGACAACTAGACGCAGTCACAGACAGGCGGGACTTACCCCACACAGGAGACAACTAGACGCAGTCACAGACAGGCGGGACTTACCACACACAGGAGACAACTAGAAGCAGTCACAGACAGGCGGGACTTACCACACACAGGAGACAACTAGAAGCAGTCACAGACAGACGGGACTTACCACACACAGGAGACAACTAGACGCAGTCACAGACAGACGGGACTTACCCCACACAGGAGACAACTAGAAGCAGTCACAGACAGGCGGGACTTACCACACACAGGAGACAACTAGACGCAGTCACAGACAGACGGGACTTACCACACACAGGAGACAACTAGAAGCAGTCACAGACAGACGGGACTTACCACACACAGGAGACAACTAGAAGCAGTCACAGACAGACGGGACTTACCACACACAGGAGACAACTAGAAGCAGTCACAGACAGACGGGACTTACCACACACAGGAGACAACTAGACGCAGTCACAGACAGACGGGACTTACCACACACAGGAGACAACTAGAAGCAGTCACAGACAGACGGGACTTACCACACACAGGAGACAACTAGACGCAGTCACAGACAGACGGGACTTACCACACACAGGAGACAACTAGAACGCAGTCACAGACAGACGGGACTTACCACACACAGGAGACAACTAGAAGCAGTCACAGACAGACGGGACTTACCACACACAGGAGACAACTAGACGCAGTCACAGACAGACGGGACTTACCACACACAGGAGACAACTAGAACGCAGTCACAGACAGACGGGACTTACCACACACAGGAGACAACTAGAAGCAGTCACAGACAGACGGGACTTACCACACACAGGAGACAACTAGAAGCAGTCACAGACAGACGGGACTTACCACACACAGGAGACAACTAGAAGCAGTCACAGACAGACGGGACTTACCACACACAGGAGACAACTAGAAGCAGTCACAGACAGACGGGACTTACCACACACAGGAGACAACTAGACGCAGTCACAGACAGACGGGACTTACCACACACAGGAGACAACTAGAAGCAGTCACAGACAGACGGGACTTACCACACACAGGAGACAACTAGAAGCAGTCACAGACAGACGGGACTTACCACACACAGGAGACAACTAGACGCAGTCACAGACAGACGGGACTTACCACACACAGGAGACAACTAGAAGCAGTCACAGACAGACGGGACTTACCACACACAGGAGACAACTAGAAGCAGTCACAGACAGACGGGACTTACCACACACAGGAGACAACTAGAAGCAGTCACAGACAGACGGGACTTACCACACACAGGAGACAACTAGAAGCAGTCACAGACAGACGGGACTTACCACACACAGGAGACAACTAGAAGCAGTCACAGACAGACGGGACTTACCACACACAGGAGACAACTAGAAGCAGTCACAGACAGACGGGACTTACCACACACAGGAGACAACTAGAAGCAGTCACAGACAGACGGGACTTACCACACACAGGAGACAACTAGAGCAGTCACAGACAGACGGGACTTACCACACACAGGAGACAACTAGAAGCAGTCACAGACAGACGGGACTTACCACACACAGGAGACAACTAGACGCAGTCACAGACAGACGGGACTTACCACACACAGGAGACAACTAGACGCAGTCACAGACAGACGGGACTTACCACACACAGGAGACAACTAGAAGCAGTCACAGACAGACGGGACTTACCACACACAGGAGACAACTAGACGCAGTCACAGACAGACGGGACTTACCACACACAGGAGACAACTAGAAGCAGTCACAGACAGACGGGACTTACCACACACAGGAGACAACTAGACGCAGTCACAGACAGACGGGACTTACCACACACAGGAGACAACTAGAAGCAGTCACAGACAGACGGGACTTACCACACACAGGAGACAACTAGAAGCAGTCACAGACAGACGGGACTTACCACACACAGGAGACAACTAGAAGCAGTCACAGACAGACGGGACTTACCACACACAGGAGACAACTAGAAGCAGTCACAGACAGACGGGACTTACCACACACAGGAGACAACTAGAAGCAGTCACAGACAGACGGGACTTACCACACACAGGAGACAACTAGAAGCAGTCACAGACAGACGGGACTTACCACACACAGGAGACAACTAGAGCAGTCACAGACAGACGGGACTTACCACACACAGGAGACAACTAGAAGCAGTCACAGACAGACGGGACTTACCACACACAGGAGACAACTAGAAGCAGTCACAGACAGACGGGACTTACCACACACAGGAGACAACTAGAAGCAGTCACAGACAGACGGGACTTACCACACACAGGAGACAACTAGAAGCAGTCACAGACAGACGGGACTTACCACACACAGGAGACAACTAGAAGCAGTCACAGACAGACGGGACTTACCACACACAGGAGACAACTAGAAGCAGTCACAGACAGACGGGACTTACCACACACAGGAGACAACTAGACGCAGTCACAGACAGACGGGACTTACCACACACAGGAGACAACTAGAAGCAGTCACAGACAGACGGGACTTACCACACACAGGAGACAACTAGAAGCAGTCACAGACAGACGGGACTTACCACACACAGGAGACAACTAGAAGCAGTCACAGACAGACGGGACTTACCACACACAGGAGACAACTAGACGCAGTCACAGACAGACGGGACTTACCACACACAGGAGACAACTAGAGCAGTCACAGACAGACGGGACTTACCACACACAGGAGACAACTAGAAGCAGTCACAGACAGACGGGACTTACCACACACAGGAGACAACTAGAAGCAGTCACAGACAGACGGGACTTACCACACACAGGAGACAACTAGAAGCAGTCACAGACAGACGGGACTTACCACACACAGGAGACAACTAGAGCAGTCACAGACAGACGGGACTTACCACACACAGGAGACAACTAGAAGCAGTCACAGACAGACGGGACTTACCACACACAGGAGACAACTAGAAGCAGTCACAGACAGACGGGACTTACCACACACAGGAGACAACTAGAGCAGTCACAGACAGACGGGACTTACCACACACAGGAGACAACTAGAAGCAGTCACAGACAGACGGGACTTACCACACACAGGAGACAACTAGAAGCAGTCACAGACAGACGGGGCTTACCACACACAGGAGACAACTAGAAGCAGTCACAGACAGACGGGACTTACCACACACAGGAGACAACTAGAACGCAGTCACAGACAGACGGGACTTACCCCACACAGGAGACAACTAGAAGCAGTCACAGACAGACGGGACTTACCCCACACAGGAGACAACTAGAAGCAGTCACAGACAGACGGGACTTACCCCACACAGGAGACAACTAGAAGCAGTCACAGACAGACGGGACTTACCACACACAGGAGACAACTAGAAGCAGTCACAGACAGACGGGACTTACCACACACAGGAGACAACTAGAAGCAGTCACAGACAGACGGGACTTACCACACACAGGAGACAACTAGAAGCAGTCACAGACAGACGGGACTTACCACACACAGGAGACAACTAGAAGCAGTCACAGACAGACGGGACTTACCACACACAGGAGACAACTAGAAGCAGTCACAGACAGACGGGACTTACCACACACAGGAGACAACTAGAAGCAGTCACAGACAGACGGGACTTACCCACACACAGGAGACAACTAGAAGCAGTCACAGACAGACGGGACTTACCACACACAGGAGACAACTAGAAGCAGTCACAGACAGACGGGACTTACCACACACAGGAGACAACTAGAAGCAGTCACAGACAGACGGGACTTACCACACACAGGAGACAACTAGAAGCAGTCACAGACAGACGGGACTTACCACACACAGGAGACAACTAGAAGCAGTCACAGACAGACGGGACTTACCACACACAGGAGACAACTAGAAGCAGTCACAGACAGACGGGACTTACCACACACAGGAGACAACTAGAAGCAGTCACAGACAGACGGGACTTACCACACACAGGAGACAACTAGAAGCAGTCACAGACAGACGGGACTTACCACACACAGGAGACAACTAGAAGCAGTCACAGACAGACGGGACTTACCACACACAGGAGACAACTAGAAGCAGTCACAGACAGACGGGACTTACCACACACAGGAGACAACTAGACGCAGTCACAGACAGACGGGACTTACCACACACAGGAGACAACTAGAAGCAGTCACAGACAGACGGGACTTACCACACACAGGAGACAACTAGAAGCAGTCACAGACAGACGGGACTTACCACACACAGGAGACAACTAGAAGCAGTCACAGACAGACGGGACTTACCACACACAGGAGACAACTAGAAGCAGTCACAGACAGACGGGACTTACCACACACAGGAGACAACTAGAAGCAGTCACAGACAGACGGGACTTACCACACACAGGAGACAACTAGAAGCAGTCACAGACAGACGGGACTTACCACACACAGGAGACAACTAGAAGCAGTCACAGACAGACGGGACTTACCACACACAGGAGACAACTAGAAGCAGTCACAGACAGACGGGACTTACCACACACAGGAGACAACTAGAAGCAGTCACAGACAGACGGGACTTACCACACACAGGAGACAACTAGAAGCAGTCACAGACAGACGGGACTTACCACACACAGGAGACAACTAGAAGCAGTCACAGACAGACGGGACTTACCACACACAGGAGACAACTAGAGCAGTCACAGACAGACGGGACTTACCACACACAGGAGACAACTAGAAGCAGTCACAGACAGACGGGACTTACCACACACAGGAGACAACTAGAAGCAGTCACAGACAGACGGGACTTACCACACACAGGAGACAACTAGAAGCAGTCACAGACAGACGGGACTTACCACACACAGGAGACAACTAGAAGCAGTCACAGACAGACGGGACTTACCACACACAGGAGACAACTAGAAGCAGTCACAGACAGACGGGACTTACCACACACAGGAGACAACTAGAAGCAGTCACAGACAGACGGGGCTTACCACACACAGGAGACAACTAGAAGCAGTCACAGACAGACGGGACTTACCACACACAGGAGACAACTAGAAGCAGTCACAGACAGACGGGACTTACCACACACAGGAGACAACTAGAAGCAGTCACAGACAGACGGGACTTACCACACACAGGAGACAACTAGAAGCAGTCACAGACAGACGGGACTTACCACACACAGGAGACAACTAGAAGCAGTCACAGACAGACGGGACTTACCACACACAGGAGACAACTAGAAGCAGTCACAGACAGACGGGACTTACCACACACAGGAGACAACTAGAAGCAGTCACAGACAGACGGGACTTACCACACACAGGAGACAACTAGAAGCAGTCACAGACAGACGGGACTTACCACACACAGGAGACAACTAGAAGCAGTCACAGACAGACGGGACTTACCACACACAGGAGACAACTAGAAGCAGTCACAGACAGACGGGACTTACCACACACAGGAGACAACTAGAAGCAGTCACAGACAGACGGGACTTACCACACACAGGAGACAACTAGAAGCAGTCACAGACAGACGGGACTTACCACACACAGGAGACAACTAGACGCAGTCACAGACAGACGGGACTTACCACACACAGGAGACAACTAGAAGCAGTCACAGACAGACGGGACTTACCACACACAGGAGACAACTAGAAGCAGTCACAGACAGACGGGACTTACCACACACAGGAGACAACTAGAAGCAGTCACAGACAGACGGGACTTACCACACACAGGAGACAACTAGAAGCAGTCACAGACAGACGGGACTTACCACACACAGGAGACAACTAGAAGCAGTCACAGACAGACGGGACTTACCACACACAGGAGACAACTAGAAGCAGTCACAGACAGACGGGACTTACCACACACAGGAGACAACTAGAAGCAGTCACAGACAGACGGGACTTACCACACACAGGAGACAACTAGAAGCAGTCACAGACAGACGGGACTTACCCCACACAGGAGACAACTAGAAGCAGTCACAGACAGACGGGACTTACCACACACAGGAGACAACTAGAAGCAGTCACAGACAGACGGGACTTACCCCACACAGGAGACAACTAGAAGCAGTCACAGACAGACGGGACTTACCACACACAGGAGACAACTAGAAGCAGTCACAGACAGACGGGACTTACCACACACAGGAGACAACTAGACGCAGTCACAGACAGACGGGACTTACCACACACAGGAGACAACTAGACGCAGTCACAGACAGACGGGACTTACCACACACAGGAGACAACTAGACGCAGTCACAGACAGACGGGACTTACCACACACAGGAGACAACTAGACGCAGTCACAGACAGACGGGACTTACCACACACAGGAGACAACTAGAAGCAGTCACAGACAGACGGGACTTACCCCACACAGGAGACAACTAGAAGCAGTCACAGACAGACGGGACTTACCCCAAACACGGAGACAACTAGAAGCAGTCACAGACAGACGGGACTTAACCCCACACAGGAGACAACTAGAAGCAGTCACAGACAGACGGGACTTACCCCACACAGGAGACAACTAGAAGCAGTCACAGACAGACGGGACTTACCACACACAGGAGACAACTAGAAGCAGTCACAGACAGACGGGACTTACCCCACACAGGAGACAACTAGAAGCAGTCACCAGACAGACGGGACTTACCACACACAGGAGACAACTAGAAGCAGTCACAGACAGACGGGACTTACCACACACAGGAGACAACTAGACGCAGTCACAGACAGACGGGACTTACCGACATCGTTAAGGGCCGCCAGTTCGTGAAGGAAATCATCCGTGTCACTGGAGTCTGACACACTGGGCAAGTCCAGTTGCTGCAGGAGATCCATCTCTGAGGACACAGGGACTACTGTTGGCACAGACTTGGTGGCGCTGTGGGTGGTGGCGCTGTGGGTGGCGGCGGTGTGGGTGGCGGCGGTGTCAAAGATGGATCGAACGATGCCGTTACTGCTTGTGGTGGCAGCTGTCGTCGCTGTCAAGATGTTGCTGGGCGTGAGCTTGAGGATGTCCTGGGTGTGGCTTCTGTGGCTCTGTGTACCGATGTTGTTGCTAGTGAGGAAGTGTCGAAGGGCTTCGGTGGCAGACGAATCTGTAGCAGCAGCGTTGGTGCAGTCGGATGTGATGTGGGCTGGGGGATCCGACAGCGAGAGTCCGGGGGAGACTGCACCAGCTGCTGCTTGTCGAGGCTGGCTGGCCGGCTCCAGCTCTGTTGAGTTGTGAGGCTAGCGAGCGCTGGCAGGGGTCAGGTCTGAATGAGCAGGTCAATCTACAGATGTGGTGTGGTCTGCACGATTATAAAACAAGTACCGTTAAGTGACCGGATCCCATGGCTCTCATAGATTAAGTCTGGCATCCAACCAGAACCATCGTCAAACGAATCTAAAACAGCTGCAACCACAACAATCATCACATTAAACTGAGATAACTACATCACATTAAACTGAGATAACTACATCACATTAAACTGAGATAACTACATCACATTTCCAGATGAACTGGAACTTGCAGGTGGTGTCATTATCCAAGTGAACTAGATCCAGGAACGCGCACGTGTCGCTTGCATGAAGGTCCAGTGGGGTTTACATGAAGGTCCAGTGGAGTTTACATGAAGGTCCAGTGGGGTTTACATGAAGGTCCAGTGGGGTTTACATGAAGGTCCAGTGGGGTTTACATGAAGGTCCAGTGGGGTTTACATGAAGGTCCAGTGGGGTTTACATGAAGGTCCAGTGGGGTTTACATGAAGGTCTAATGGGGCTTGCTGGAAGGTCTACTGAGAACGTATCTGTTGAAGAATGGATACACCAAGTCGGTCTGTAGGTTGTCAGTGAGTATCTCGGCGGGTTGTGAGCTCAATGAGGTTGTCGGTGAGTATCTCTGCGCGATGTGAGCTCAATGAGGTGGTCAGTGAGTATCTCTGCGCGATGTGAGCTCAATGAGGTGGTCAATGAGTATCTCTGCGCGATGTGAGCTCAATGAGGTGGTCAATGAGTATCTCTGCGCGATGTGAGCTCAATGAGGTGGTCAATGAGTATCTCTGCGCGATGTGAACTAAATGAGGTGGTCAATGAATATCTCTGCGCGATGTGAGCTCAATGAGGTGGTCAGTGAGTATCTCGGCGCGATGTCAGCTCAGTGAGGCGCTCTGGAATGAGGGTGACGGAGAGAAGCTGCACATATGGCAATGATGATTAGAAAGACAAGGTATATTCAATGGCTGTTGTCACGTGTCAGCATTCCAGTTTGTCCACTTGTGACCTTCAGCTATTTGGCTGTGACCTTGAGCTGTTGTCACTGCAGCCATATTAAGCCTTGAGGACAACACCGACGTCAGCTAATAGGCACCACATCATGTGACAAGTATTGCTTGGAGCACACTGATTTTGCATAGTTAACGGCCGACCGTTGTGGCAGCCTGTGGACGCGAACACGAGACATCCACGGTCAGGTAATGCACACAGCGCCTTGCCCGAGATTCCCAGGGACGCCTGAAGGAGCTTGTCACACAACCAATCAAGCCAAGCTCACGAGATCCACTGTTTGCTAGAGTAATGCACTGGTAGCTGCTAGGCAATGTATGCCCTGAGATGAGGGTCTGAGGTCTGGGTAACTCTCCCGCTGGTGGTGATTCTAGGTGGCGTGTATGTCAATACATGGCATGTATGGAGAGAATGCCGACACAGCGTGTCTCACAAATCTGGTCGGTAAATCTGTCTAGGCAGTTTGTCACCAGCAAGCCATCGATGTGTCACTGAGTAATGACAGTGCACCCCTCAGCCGGAGCCGTGTGTTGACATTTCGCTCCGACACAGCTGGTCTATAGAATATTGATGCTGAAACCTGATACACTTCTATATGTCGCTGGTCTACTGCCGGGTCAATGGGGGTCAAGTGTCAAGGTTATTTTGTAGTCAAAGGTCACTAGACATCAATGCTCTGTTGAAGAAAGGAAAACTGCCGTTAAATTGTTGTCTTTATATAACGTACACATAGTTGTTGACAAATTTAAACACAGACTACACATCGCGGTTGACAACTTTACATATAGACTACGCATGGTTGTTGGCAACTTTACACATAAATATAAAATTGTTGTTGACAACTTCACACGCAAACTAGAAACACATGGTTGTTGGCAACTTTACACATAAATACCGCAACGTTGTTTGCGAATTTACACATAACTATAACATTGTTATATGCATGTTGGCCACTCTACACAGAAACCGCAACATTGCAGTTATAAGGCTATTGGCAACTGCAGACACGAACCACAACACTGCCATCATGTGGTTGTTGGTAACGTTACACATAAACCACAACATTGTCGTTATATCCTTGTTGGTAACTTTACACATAAACCACAACATTGTCGTTATATCCTTGTTGGCAACTTTACACATAAACCACAACATTGACGTTATATGGTTGTTGGCAACTTTATACATAAACCACACCATTGTCGTTATATGGTTGTTGGCAACTTTACACATAAACCACAACATTGTCGTTATATGGTTGTTGGCAACTTTATACACAAACCACAACATTGTCGTTATATGGTTGTTGGCAACTTTATACATAAACCACAACATTGTCGTTATATCCTTGTTGGCAACTTTATACATAAACCACAACATTGTCGTTATATCCTTGTTGGCAACTTTACACATAAACCACAACATTGTCCTTATATGGTTGTTGGCAACTTTACACATAAACCACAACATTGTCGTTATATCCTTGTTGGCAACTTTACACATAAACCACAACATTGTCGTTATATCCTTGTTGGCAACTTTACACATAAACCACAACACTGTCGTTATATCCTTGTTGGCAACTTTACACATAAACCACAACATTGTCGTTATATGGTTGTTGGCAACTTTACACATAAACCACAACATTGTCGTTATATGGTTGTTGGCAACTTTATACACAAACCACAACATTGTCGTTATATCCTTGTTGGCAACTTTACATATAAACCACAACACTGTCGTTATATCCTTGTTGGCAACTTTACACATAAACCACAACACTGTCGTTATATCCTTGTTGGCAACTTTACACATAAACCACAACATTGTCGTTATATGGTTGTTGGCAACTTTACACATAAACCACAACATTGTCGTTGTATGGTTGTTGGCAACTTTATACACAAACCACAACATTGTCGTTGTATGGTTGTTGGCAAC